>KZ067188.1:63601-80750 GCA_002091845.1 Anopheles cracens | reverse complement strand
GTTAAATTTAGTGTGGCACCGGCAGTACACCACAACCGGGTTGATTTCGGCAAGTTGTGCGTGGGCAATGTTTTGGAAAAAGTATATAGTTTGAAGATATAAAATAAACTTAAGATTAAATGGCTTAAAATGCAACAGGACGGAAACGTCATGGATCTCGATTTGAGGAGTAACACTTTTCACAATGAATAGTGTCAAAACTCAGTGTCGTAAGAACATTGTAGCCGTCCCACGGACGTATCCGTACGCTCTGGAATGTTGATGATGATAGTTGTTGGTGAAACGACCGTGTGAGTCAGCCCCGTCTCGAGCGTTGAGTCGAGGTGTACCACCCTGTTGGTGGTTTTCTGGCTCGTAAAAGAAAATTCACCGGTGAGTGTTTATTATTTCGCACCGCAGGGATGAACAAGTTTGGAGATTCGGTGTTTGGATTATACAAATATGCATTGCTGTAGGTACAGCAAATGAGAAGTACTGACTCCCCGGGATGGCGTGGTTCGAAGTCAAGATACACTTCATACTGAAGATGAGTACTTCTCAGGGGAAGCTCAGTGGCAAATGAATCTCAGTGCTCAGAAATGCAAGAATCTTTTTCCAAATTACAATGTCTCATACCTTCTCCAATGGCAGAGAAATGCATGCCGAGCTGGTCTAGAAAGCACTTATCCAATCCAGCATTCCGTTCAGTCCCAATCATTACAGCGGTTCGGGGAATGCATGCAATGATTGCAGAGTGTAATGCTGTTCCTGTCACGCTCGCGAAGAACTGAAGCGTGCTTCAGGCACATGAAGCGAAAACCTGTCTGTTTCAATTTTGGTTGTTCGCCCACAACAACACTCCATTCTATTGGCAATCGCCCTACGCTGGGCACGTGGGACGTCAGTGTGCATCCGATTTCCGATGTGGCGACTTAGAAAGAAAACGCCACCAGGCGAAAAAGATGCCACAAAATGGGCAGACATCTTCACAAACAATCTTTTCCCCGAAAAGGCTCTCGAAGGTCCTATCTTTCTGCGCCTGAATGCTTCATCAAAAAGAAACATTGATTTATTAGACTCAAGGCTGGCCGACCTAATGGGAGCCAAATTATTACATCTCCATCGATGACGCGAAGCACCGATTACGGGGAAATTCTTATCATAAGTGCCTTGTGTTCGAGCTAATGCGCCTGCAATAGTGCTCCATTGTCCGTCTTTGCGAGTGAGTTTGGAAAAAGTGCGATTCTGTGCTATTTCGCGATGAATTTGCAACCATCACTTCTGGGTATGCCGTTTCTTTGACGTTGAATGTCGGTCGGACAACATTTCAGGATGGGGCGAATTCTTCGCATTCATTTCAAATGTTCGTCCGCGGTGCTCATTACCTCGAAGCGCTCCGGTTTCGCTCGACCATAATGGCGGTGTAGCTTCCGCCTGTAGCGTGCCTCCGTGATTGATTAAGAGCACGTCATCGTCCGACCGGCAACAAGCGGGCCACAGCGCGCCGGACGGCGTGAGGGACGATATTTACATAAATTGACCAACGTGTACGTCAGACGGGCTGCAAGATGAAACGCATCTCAACCGAAATATGCCCACCGTTTCGGCATGTTTATGAGAAAACTTTGTCCCTTTCACACGTGAGCGCTGGTGGCGCGCGTAAAGAAGCATCCGTGAGGCTGCCGGTTCGGTGCCTTCAACTGCTCAATGAAGCGCTAAAACTAGCGCTAATGCATCGTACGGTCATTCGCAGCATTCGGGCTCCGTGCACCGTGCGGAATGTTATTCATCCTGAAAACCGTAAACCGAACGACTATCTCAGCGGTCCGGAGATTCCGGAGATGTCTGGCATCTTTTTCGCCTGGTGGCGTTTTCTTTCTAAGTCGCCACATCGGAAATCGGATGCACACTGACGTCCCACGTGCCCAGCGTAGGGCGATTGCCAATAGAATGGAGTGTTGTTGTGGGCGAACAACCAAAATTGAAACAGACAGGTTTTCGCTTCATGTGCCTGAAGCACGCTTCAGTTCTTCGCGAGCGTGACAGGAACAGCATTACACTCTGCAATCATTGCATGCATTCCCCGAACCGCTGTAATGATTGGGACTGAACGGAATGCTGGATTGGATAAGTGCTTTCTAGACCAGCTCGGCATGCATTTCTCTGCCATTGGAGAAGGTATGAGACATTGTAATTTGGAAAAAGATTCTTGCATTTCTGAGCACTGAGATTCATTTGCCACTGAGCTTCCCCTGAGAAGTACTCATCTTCAGTATGAAGTGTATCTTGACTTCGAACCACGCCATCCCGGGGAGTCAGTACTTCTCATTTGCTGTACCTACAGCAATGCATATTTGTATAATCCAAACACCGAATCTCCAAACTTGTTCATCCCTGCGGTGCGAAATAATAAACACTCACCGGTGAATTTTCTTTTACGAGCCAGAAAACCACCAACAGGGTGGTACACCTCGACTCAACGCTCGAGACGGGGCTGACTCACACGGTCGTTTCACCAACAACTATCATCATCAACATTCCAGAGCGTACGGATACGTCCGTGGGACGGCTCCAAGTGGGTAGAAATGCGCTCGAAAGCGTCCCGCAAGAACAGACGACCCTGATGATCCGATCGTACACGTTGGTCAATTTATGTAAATATCGTCCCTCACGCCGTCCGGCGCGCTGTGGCCCGCTTGTTGCCGGTCGGACGATGACGTGCTCTTAATCAATCACGGAGGCACGCTACAGGCGGAAGCTACACCGCCATTATGGTCGAGCGAAACCGGAGCGCTTCGAAGTAATGAGCACCGCGGACGAACATTTAAAATGAATGCGAAGAATTCGCCCCATCCTGAAATGTTGTCCGACCGACATTCAACGGACATCCAAAGAAACGGCATACCCAGAAGTGATGGTTGCAAATTCATCGCGAAATAGCACAGAATCGCACTTTTTCCAAACTCACTCGCAAAGACGGACAATGGAGCACTATTGCAGGCGCATTAGCTCGAACACAAGGCACTTATGATAAGAATTTCCCCGTAATCGGTGCTTCGCGTCATCGATGGAGATGTAATAATTTGGCTCCATTTAGGTCGGCCAGCCTTGAGTCTAATAAATCAATGTTTCTTTTTGATGAAGCATTCAGGCGCAGAAAGATAGGACCTTCGAGAGCCTTTTCGGGGAAAAGATTGTTTGTGAAGATGTCTGCCCATTTTGTGGCGTAGGAAATGAACCACATAAGTGAGACGTCCTTGATGCGTGTTATTAACTTGATGACATTAAATAGAGGAAACTGCATGACTTGCCACGGCTCGAGCTGCTCTTTGTCGCGAAGTTTATTGGGTAAATATTGAACCAGCAGTGTGATTGACTGCAGCTGCTTTTCATCTGCGTTTTAATTAAATTCGAACTTCAGACGTTTTCATGCATGATTTTCTTAGAAACCTCTCATGTGTTTGAATGCATGGCACACACACACCCGAGGCTAGTTGTTTATTGGTTTTACACTCGAAAGCATTCAACAACTGGCTGTTGTTTATTCATCAATATTTATGATTTACACCGCCATAAAAAGCAGCTCATCACCGTTATCACGAACCTAGCGGCAGAACCTACCGTAATTGGGATCGATGTCGCAACTCATGGCAATCAAATTCCATTATATGTGACCTACTCTTTCGTCTAGTTTCGTCACCCCGAATCTCCAATCGATTCAGGGCGATACTCCGAAAACTGCACATGGTGAACTCCATACTCGCCTGTCGGCAAAAGTATCCGTTCGAGCGCAACAGCATGCGTTAAACTCCAATTTTCGCCCGCATGATTCATCGGTCCACGCCGGTACGGGACAACGAGCCCGTGCAATAAATATCGCCTAATGAGATAAAACCAAACGCTATATATTTCATTTTCCTGATTCGGCCGAAATCGTTGTAAATCATGAGAGCGACCAGGCGTCTCCATGGAGAATGGGGCGCACACGCTCGCACCGAACGGTTGTCGGATTAATCTGTTCCGTTCGGTGGCGGTAATGTCGGTGACCTTGGCTTGTGTGGAGCTGCCACTTCCCCGAAATCGGGACCGACAATCGGGGACCAATTTGTCGGTTAAGCTTAGGAGTTGAAGTTGAAGTCTTCTCCAAGGCGCTGAGCAATTCCCTTGCGGTGGTAATTCTTTTCCTTCGTGTGCTTTACTTGGAAGAAGAAAAAACTGGTCTTTAAGTCAATGGATGCAAACGAAGCGTTTGGCCGAAAGAATAGCACGGAGTTATATTTAGATGTGTTGATGTTGAGGATGAGGATAAGATAACCAAAAAACAACAGTATGTTTTCCCAATAACTAAACTGAATAAGATGATAAAACAAAGTTGGAAAGTTGATAAACTATACTAAAAACAAACATTAAAAAATATATGTTTTGTAAGATTTTGTTGTAACTGAGAACTGGGAGCTTTTGTGGAAGTTGTTTGTTTGTATTCTTGGATGTCACAATAAGAGATTAGGTGGGTTCACACGAGTCGAACTCTGCTCGAATTTGAACGATCTGCGAACCTTTTTTGTCAATGCATTAGTGAGTCGAGCAAAGTTCGCCGAGTCTGTTTCAAGCAGAAAAGGTTCTCCAGTAATAGTGTGCGTGAGGTTCGTCATCAAAAGTTCGACACGTGTGAACCCACCAATTCAATTATGTAAAATTGAGATTGAGGAACAAAACATGAGATTTACTCAAGCTGGCTTGGTTACTTCGGCTTTAGTAATCCATTTACTCTTATCATCTTAGTGCAATGTTCCGTGCAGCAATCTACGGGTCTTCAGAATATGATACATTAAAACATTGGCTTGACCTCAGTTCTTATTCATACTAGTTTGTTTCTAGCAGTTTCATCTATTTTAGGGGTTATTATAGAAAAAAACCTCCATAAATTCATCACTGTAATTACTACAAAAAGTAGGAACCTTTTACATGAAAAATATGAGTTCTAGCATGACTTAAACATGCCTCTAAGGCATTCGATTTAAGCATGACTAGCATGCGTTCTGAGATATTGAGGAATTTCGCTTTTTATTCCCTTACTTTTACCTTTAAACTGAACGTTATGGTAACAACAAAGATAGCACATACATTTTATGGTAAATACTTAAAACTCTAACTATTCGTAAAACATAGTACAAGAGCTTAAAAATAGTACATTGTTTGATTTACAATCGTAAAAACTATGACTTATGGCCATCCGCTTAACCCACAGTGCGCCGCCAGCCACCGAACTCAAGCAGGTTTGATTTGTTTCTCTCATTTCTTCTTCCTCTTTTCGGCACTTTCTGCATCGTAATGGGTACGATTCAGCTGCAACAGCAATCACAACACGATTGCCACATTCCTGGCATGTACGCCGCCCGGAGAAAGGATTTCAACCCGACCCGAACGAACTTTTATTGACTCCTATTCACACATACCATGGCGGGAGGAATTGGTATGTTGGTGGTATGCACCGTTGGGACCACCTTGCCTGTGGCCACGGGGCCATCGTGTGCTTTATTTCCGGCTTCCGGGTGGCATGCATTCGGTCTCCCCGGGACTCGAAGGGATTTGAAATACAACTCCCTGCCGTGAGTGTGACGATGTGTTTGTGTGTGTGCAGCATGCACTCCACTACGTCACCCATAACAAACGTCCGGCCCCAGCGGCTCAGCTCCTGTCACAATGGCTGCCTGGTTATGGGAGCAGTTTTTTTTTTTTGCTTTCCACACAGCGCAATAGCAATCTCACCGGAGCGTCGCAAAGGTTAGCCATCGGGCGGAGGGACGCTTCGGGAAGCTGAATTCCACCTTACATAAATCAACTATTTGTCGCCAGGCAGTGACGGAACGACGTCCGGCAGCTGTCAGCTATCGTTTCGGCCGGTCGCGTGTCGATGAGTGAGTATTATTACCGCATCGTTCGGGCGGCACAAAGCAAAGCATCTGCCGGCGCTACGGTGTACATCACGGCGTATTATACAATCGTCAGGCAATTCGTCTGCATTTCAAATGATTCCGGTGATTAATTTCATTCGACACTGCTTGACTCCTAGCGAGCGCGAGAGAGAGAGAAAGAGAGCGGCGTGAAAATGAGAGGAACAATTGTAATTTCATTCCTTTTTAATTGATCTTGCGTGCGCTCTTGAATTAATTACATTCAAATGAAATTAACTGGCCTTCGTTTACAGCCGTGTTTTGTTATGGTTGATAAAGGCTTAATAACTCAATTCTCGCACTAACTGGCATGTAAACAGATTGTTTGAACTTTTTTTTTAAGATTTAAAAGACAACAAAGTTTCTAAAAGCAAAGATCAATTTGTGTCTTTTTCCAAGTTTCGTTTTCAAAATATAAATTATAAAAATCGGTTAAAATTAAAATCGTTTGATCCAGAAACATTTTTTTTTAAACTATTCCAAACCAGGATCTATTCCCTAAACAGTAATATGCGTTTCCATAAAAAAAAATCGTTAGTGCACTGAAATGTACTGAAAGGATAACAACTATGCCTATTGTAAAATGAGCATTAAAATCCGCCTTCTTTGTGATGCAAATGCGGTGTCACAAGTCTGCGGCCGTAATAAATCAATATCGCTCGCTATTTATTCTCCAAAAATATTGACATACGTACGAGTAGGAGGCCAACGGAAATAAATCATTCCGCACAAGACGATTCCTATGATATAAGGAGAATTGCTTGCAGAAGAAAACTATAGTAGGCTGTTGCTACGAAGCAACTGGAGAGCGTAAACCAGCTGCCAAGGAACTAGTCGCCCCTGTGATGCAACGCAAGCAGGATAAACAAACGCGCGGTAATGAAATGCGTCTATTTTGGCTGCAGCCGGTGTTTGTGCTCCAATTTAAGTGTTTCATAACATTCCAGGGACATTAAGACTGTTGCTCGCTCTTTGTAGAACGGTCGATAATTTTGGTATGATTTGAAGAGGAGGAACGGTTTGTTTCTTAAACATTAAATGGCTCAGTAGTTCCATTGAAATAATAAACAATATGGTGCTTTCTTAAGGATAACAAACCAAAACATCTCCATCCTCCAAATGCACCCTTCGTACTTGAAGCTCTCTCCTCTCCATCTCTCTCTGAGTGTCTCTTAGAGCACTGAGTGACTGGAAAGGGAACTCTCGGGAGCTCACGTTTTCCCGCGTTTTCCCGAAACACCTGACCAAACCATGTGCACTATTTCTTTTGGACGAGCCCGGCCCAGACCGCTCGTCAACAAAACAAGTGCGCTGGCCGCTGTTTACACGTTCCGTACCGGGAAGAATGCATTACGTGTGCCGTGTAATGAACCACGGAAGAAATCACACCGCCTCGTCGTGAGTCAGCCATATTGCGTACCGAAACTCCAACACAGCCGAACAGACGAGCTCATTCACACTTCTTCGGAATTGTTTTTCAGCGGCCGAGGGCCCACACGTCTTGCGTCAGTGGCTGCACGCGAAGTTTTCAAACGATAACAGATCATAAATTGCAAAACACTGTCCGTAACTTTGCGCCGGGCGTGGCGTGGCCAGCATAAAGCATCCGGGCCAGCAAGTTCAAAGTAACTCATCGTCGTCAGACGTCAGACGTGTACACCGCTTTTGGCCGCGTGCTATTTTTATCACACAGGGCTCGCTGCGTAATAACGTAATCATTTTTTTATGCCATCGATGATAACATGATAAAATGAAACTTTCCTTGCCGACGGTATATGACTTTGAACGGGATTACTACCACCACAAGACTCCCGGACACTGGAACGTTCCAAACATTGGTGTTTTTGCATCGAAACAGGTACAACGTTCGTTCCTCATCTTCAAGCTGATGCATTTGTTACAATTAACAATCGGGACGGCAACAAAATGGCAACCAAAAAGGGGAAATTTCACCACAATAAAATGTGTTCGTCAACGTCAAACTTTAGCGTACCCCTTCGGTAACCTTCCCGGCCAAAAAAAAACGTGTGTTCCTTGTTACGAGCGTCAAAAACTGTTCTACCTTCAAGTCCGCCCCAAACGCACGTCGAAAGGATCACTCAAAAGAGCGAAAGTTTTGAGCGTTCCTGTCGTCCGGGTTGGAGCCAGAGCTCCAAATACACTTCGACTCGATGGAGCGATATTTTTTTCGGAAAAAGTCAAATATTCAACCCAGTTTATCTTCAGCAGCGTGTGCAGCATGGACGCATTTTGCCGGAACAGCTTGCTTTACGGTTTGCGGGAGATGCGGGTTGACGAAAGCGCTCACTTCACGACGCCTGTAGCGAATGGGACCGTTTCGGTGCATGCTACGGCCACCGAAGCGTTGCCGGCCACATTCCACGCAATCCGGAGTGATTTCGGGAGGGAAGTTTTGATTGCGTATTTTAGCGAAAATGTTGAAGTTGCCTAATAACTTCGGCGTTTGGAGCGAAAGTTGACCTTGCGGGAGAGTTTGTATCGGGCAGGTTTTGGACACCAAAGGGGTGATATAGACGAACGTCGATTGAGAATACTTTAACCAGTGCCGTCTAACGTGTTCCGGTTGTGGATTCGCACTGGGGACATTATTTTTTTTGTTTTTTTTTTTTCAAAAAACAATCCCCAATAGTCTTCTATTTCACGGGGACAGTTCCCGCTGTGTGTCTTCCTTACAATTGATTTCCAGCCGCAGTGTTGGCACACCCGAATTGAGCCATATTTTCAAAAAACCTTAAAATCCTGCCATTCCGGGTGACCTGGATTAGAGTGCATTTCCAACAAAACAACGAAAGAAAAAAGACAGTACAACAGCATCAAAATAGAGGCTTGTTTTTTGGGAGCAGGCAGGTGGGTGACGGAAAACATGCAGAACGGTCGCATTGCTCGGAATGTCTCTATGCATCGCACAAAGAGAATAAAAACACCGGGTGGGAAAAAAAACATCCCCCCAAACCCTATCACGTGACGGTGACTAATTGATGCCGAAGCTGAGCCTGACGTGGGTCAGTAAACATTTAATTTGTAACTATTCGTGCATGACCCTAGAGAGTGAGGGAGTGAGCTAGCGAGAGAACAAAAATCGAAAAACACACCGTATCAAAAGTCCGAAAGCCCCATCTGCGCCCGGCTTATAAAGGGGCTGCGTATTTACATCGCCCATTAGTGAGGGTGCAGTCGGCCTGCAGTTTTCCAAAACATGCCCCTTCAGTTGGAGCACAATTCAGGCACAAAAACACGCCCGAAACCTAGACCCCGACATTATCCCGATGACACCCTCACAAAGCGGCCTGCTCGCAGCCTGCAGCCCGGAAAGCGGGCAGCAGTCGGTTGAATTACACTCACTATCATTTATGTCCATTTGCCAGCTCGTACCGGCAGTTGTGGGCTTAAAAGTTCCCAAACTCTCCCATCGAGTCGGTGGTCATGTAGCTGCCGATATCGGAGAAGATAGCATAAACGGTTTAGAGGGCGGAGAGGCCGATACAAACTTAAACCCTGTCCCGGTGCTCCAGGCCCACAAAATCAACTGTTTCGAAGGTTCGCCCCTACGATATAACGGTTCGACGTTGGGTCAAGTTGAGGCCCCGGATCGGGGGGACGCGTTTATGAACATGCCACCCTCCATGCCAGTGGCCATCAACCCGTTTCTGGGCCTAATCCAAACGGCAAATCGGGACAACTGGCCGGACGTGAACGTGTGAAAATTATTCCACCGGATGCATTACCGAACGTAGCAGGACACGGACGCCAACTCTCCCGGCGCCCTCTCGGTGCGGGGCGGAAATTAAGTAAAACCCCCTATTGGCCATAGCCACCTGTTTCGGGGTAATGTTGATCGCCCCCTCCCTCCCGGCTGCCGTGCGTGCCATAATGACCGGAGCGTTGGCCACAAACAACGCTTAACGATTATGTTCATCGTTTCAACGTGGCACACCGGATGTGGGCCGGGCGATGAAAAACGCTTCCCCACGCGTGTCTATCACGGGCCGCACAGTGTACAATTTTCGTTTCTTTCAGTGTTTTGTTTGACCGTGTGTCATGTGCAATGTTTAGTGCAATAGTGTGTCTAATTTAGTGAAATAATCCTTAATGAGGGTTCGCTTCCGGGAGGTTGATCCCGGCTCATCATGTTGATTCGAGCCCATAATCCCGCTTAAGCTGCGGGTGGCGAGTGTGTGTGTTTTAAGTCACGTGTGTTATGTTGTCAACTTTAAGCACAACACACAAAAAAACTGCCACAAACTGATTTACACACATTGGCCGATTCGGTTGACGGGACGCGTGTGGCAAGGATTATGGAGTTTTTTTCCCTCGATGTTGTTAATCGACTCTGTGCACAGTTAAATAGGCCATATCCTTGTCCATCTCCAACGGGGAAACGAATTAAGCTGATTGCATGTGGCTTTTGACTCGCTGCCAAACGAGTGTGATGAATTCTGTTTAATGGTGTTATGCAGTATGATTTTTGTTATTTTTTTAATCATATTGGTTATACAAAACTCTTCAATTTATTTAACCTTACTATGCACACAAAAATAATTGGATATAAGTTGAATTGGAATCTCTAGGTACGAGTCTGGGTGCTAATTAAATGATTTTTTTTCTTCATGGTTCAGGATTCAGGTCCTGATTCACGTAAAAATATATTAAAATGTCTATAGTTCCTTAACCCGTGCACAGATTTCGCCATTCTCTTAAAGTTGTAGTTATGAATTTGTCCTATTCAACAATCTTTTCAACAAAGACTAATTTAAATGTTCATCATATAAATATACTCCAGAACAAAATGAAGATAGATATTTGCCTGAACATATTTGTTTTATTTCGAATTGAATATTGAATTGCTGTATTCAAATTAAGATATGCAAGAAATTTTTTAAAAAGACAATATTAAACATCGATACATTTTTTTAGCAACGATACATCATTAACGATTGCATTAAAAAGAGCTACAAAACGCTTCGATTTTTTCATGAGAGCACCCTGACACCCAGTGGTCGGTCATTCATTCAGTGGTCAATGTATACTTGTTGATTACATTTTGTTAAAATTTGGCGCCTCTATCACTTCATTTACATTAGTTATGGTCAAAACAGTGAAAGAACTCCATTCTACGATTTGTTCGAATCGCCTGCTCAATGCGAGCCTAACAAAGTTCGAGCCATTGTGACACACTTTGTATTGGACGGATACTATTGGCCATTTTTTATAAGATTCAGGCACTTCTGGAGGAGGTAAAATCCATCGAAAGGAAACCTGGTTATGGGCATAACAAGTTCCCGAGGAAGGTGTTTCTGCGGATCACAATCTGCGAAAAGAAGATGTCACGTCCCGTCTTCTTTTCATCGTGGCCGGCATTGACCGGAGAGATTTATAGTATGGAGTGCCTCCCAGAAGTTAATTACTTCATAAAAAGTACCATGATTGGTGTTTTGGCCACGTCTAGCTTGGCCCACTCCTCGAAGCGAGCGCTGGAAGAAATGGAGCAGTTGGGCATTCCAGCTCTGCCCGATCGAGATTTTTTGGACACATTTGACGAGGAGAGTATATTCAAATAATTTCATGGCCGAAACCGGGGATGAATTGATGAAAATGGCGACCTAGGAACTGAAGATAATGCCAACATTTTTTTTTCGACTCCTATGGCCAAAGCCTCGGCCAAGTGCTGCCAGGTGGCCCGGAACGGAGTGGACATATTTTTGTACAATAATAAACATCTTATAGAAACACATGTAATTTGGTTTGATAAAGTATCTTTGACCGTTTATTTTTACTATCTGTTTGAAAAACGTCGCTTTTTTAATGCACACGTTATTAAAACTAATGATCAAATGTTAATTTAACTAGCATTTTTACATCTTTGAGCTTCGATTGTTCGAAAATGGTTAGAACTTTCGATATTCGGTTTCCACATCAAGTCTCAAATGTTAGCAGAACTTTTATCAAGATTCATCCAAGAATTCAAAAAAATCGTAAATCCGTTACTTGTTACTCGTGTAAACATGATGTCAGTTGACACCTAGAAGGCTATTTTAGGCATTTGTTGACTAGTTTTTTGTTATTAACATTTTCTTCAGCTGTGCTCCAATTATACTAGCTTTATAATCTGTTTAATGATCCTTCCTCTTCCCGTTTTTTTCTGGCTCCAATTTTTTTCCAAAGTTTTCCAAAAATAAACAACGAAAAGTATACTCAACCAATATCGGAGCCCAAATTCCATGAACTGACATACAGGTGCATGCAACTAGGTGCAAATATCAGCGAAATGGGTCATAAATAATAAATCGAAATGGGTAAGCGAAAACAAAAGTCATCAATAGACTTCTCGGTGGCAATTGACACTAAATTCGTATTTGAATATTCGATAAGCTTTTGTACGAAAAATAGAGATGATTATAAACATCTGCTGCTTGAGAAGAGTTGTAAGAATATTTGTTATATATTGTAATCAAATTTAAATAAAAATTATTATTATTCATTACTATTAAAATATACAAATATTAGGGCCTACATATTATGAAACTCAAACTAAAGAGTCTAACGGAAAACGCAAATTTTCAGTGAACTGCAGTTTCAAACGTAATGCAAAACTAAAAACCCAATACGAATTTTATCATAACCAGGCATTAAATCACCCTTTTCCCAGTAACTCAAGTGTATTAAAAATACCTAATATCAATTAATTTCCATTTTAATATATAGAAATTGTTGAAGACTTTTCCATTTATGTTTCATAATCGGCCTTTTAGATACTGAATAAAATTTATACCTGAAACATTGACTGTTTCTCTTTCGGAAATTGTCTTAAATGATAGTATAAGTTATCAAAATTATTACTTCTTCCATGGGTTTCGTCAAGAATACAGCTTCTTCAAAATTAAACCATGTTCAAATTTAAACCATGTATAGTTCAAATTATATCTAAAGATCCTACTTTAGTCCAAATGGGGATTTTATTGCTTTTTTCGGCTGTTCTGAACTGACATTTGGATTAAAAATTATGTATTTTTTTTAATATGCTCACAGATGGCTATATCAAAATGTATCATGAAATTGTGATAAAATGTAAGTAAAAACTACATACGAGCTTCGAAAACGATAAATCGGGGTGATTTCAAAGTGTTCCAATTTGAGTTTTAGTAAAAATACAGTAAATACAATGAAAATTATGTAATAATTATTTTTTATATGCTGAATGATGGCTCTATCAAAATGTATTCAAGAAATGGTGTTAAAATGTAAGCAAAAACTACAAACGGGGCATTGAAAACGACAAATCGGTTTGATTACAAAGTGTCCCATGTTGAGATTGAGATACTGTATACAAATATTGATACTGAATAAAAATTATACCTGAAACATTGACTGTTTCACTTTCTGAAATTGTCTTAAATGATAGTATAACTTACCAAAATTATGCCTTTTTCATGGGTTTCGTCAAGAATACAGCAAAACCAAAAATTTAACCATGTTCAACCATCTTCAAAATTAAACCATGTATAGTTCAAATTATATCTAAAGATCCTACTTTAGTCCAGACGAATATTGCTGGGTCGACTACTTGCTGTTTAAAAACCACCAAACGCCATAAACGCTTGCGCCATCGTCACCATGGCAACATTGTGTTCCAAACAAGCAGACGGAAAAACAACCGACCTGTTAGTTACGACGCAACAATAAACATGGTAAGAACGAATCCAGCGTATCTTATATACAAAATTCTAATATATTTACCACTTTAGATTCTGTCCCGCACGAAGTCCGAATCGGCCAAAGGGAACCGCAATTCGGCCGGTTCCGGCAATGCGCGCACCGTCACCATACCCTCGTTCGAGGAGTTCCTGCTCAAGCGCGACTACATCGGGGCGAAGACCGTCCTGCAGTGCTCGAAGGACTACGACGAGGTGGCGGAGCAGCTGAAGCAACTCTGGACGGGGTTCTGTGACTTCCACGTCGGCGAGTACAAGCGCGCCCTGCAGCTGTACGAGAAGATCTACGGCGCGGACGGTGCGCTCAAGGATGTAGCGCTCAACATCTGCGTGTGCATGTTCTACCTCGGCATGTACGACGAGGCGCAGAAGCTGGTGGAGGAGCTGCCGCAGAGTCCGCTCAAGATCCGGCTGCTGTTCCACCTGGCGCACAAGTTGGGCGACGAGGACCGGCTGATGGAGCTGCACGGCTCGCTGCGGGACGTGGTCGAAGATCAGCTCAGTCTGGCCGGGATGCACTACCTCCGTTCGCACTACCAGGAAGCGATCGACATCTACAAGCGCGTGCTGCTCGACAACAAGGATCTGCTCGCGCTCAACGTGTACGTCGCGATCTGCTACTACAAGCTCGACTACTACGACATCTCGCAGGAGGTGCTGGATCTGTACCTGAACCAGTTCCCCGACAGTACGATCGCGATCAACCTGAAGGCGTGCAACCGGTTCCGGCTGTTCAACGGGCGCGCGGCCGAGCAGGAGATAAAGCATCTCGTCGAGAGTGGCACGTTCGGGGCGGATCTGATCCGGCACAATCTGGTGGTGTTCCGGAACGGCGAAGGGGCGCTGCAGGTGCTCCCGCCGCTGATCGACATCGTGCCGGAGGCCCGGCTCAACCTCGCCATACACCACCTGCGCCGGGGCGAGATCCAGGAGGCGCACCAGCTCATGAAGGAGGTCCAGCCGACGGTACCGCAGGAGTACATCCTGAAGGGGGTGGTGCACGCGGCCCTCGGGCAGGAGACCGGCTCCAAGGAGCACCTGAAGAACGCCCAGCAGTGTCTGCATCTGGTCGGTGGGTCGGCGTCCGAGTGCGACACCATCCCCGGGCGGCAGAGCATGGCGTCCGCCTTCTTCCTCTACGGCCAGTTCGAGGAGGTGCTGGTGTATCTGAACTCGATCCGGAGCTACTTCGTGAACGACGACACGTTCAACTACAACTACGCGCAGGCGAAGGCCGCCACCGGGTACTACAAGGAGGCGGAGGAGCTGCTGCTCCAGATCCACGACATTGCGATCAAAACGGACAGCACGTTCTCGATGGTGCTGGCCAAGTGTCACATCCACGCCGGCCACGCCGACCAGGCGTGGAACATCTTCCTCACCAAGGACTCGACGCCGGACGCGTTCGCGCTGCTGCAGCTGATCGCCAACGACAGCTACCGGGTGGGCGAGTTCTGGATAGCGGCGAAAGCGTTCGACACGCTGGAGAAGCTCGACCCGAACCCGGAGTACTGGGAGGGCAAGCGGGGTGCGTGCGCCGGGGCCGTGCAGGCCATCCTGGCCAAGCGCGGCAGCGGAGCGCCACCCGGTGGAGTGTCGGAGATCATCTCGCTGCTGCGCGACTCGACGAACGCTCAGGCGGAAGGAATGCTGCGAGTTATTCGGCGGTTTGCAAGCACCATTAAGTAGAAGCGAGCGCTAGACGTCAATAAACTACACGAAAACATCCATAAAGTCACGCAGCAAACCTACAACACAAACGCACTCCGCTCACAAATCCAAACAGCCCTCAGTTGCGCCTGGTCGAGCGATTTATATGCAAATAAAACTGCATTCGATTCGGAAGGTGTAAATGTTGGAGTTATGATTCCGCGCGTGCCGATGGGAAACCCATTTCGGTAAGCCACCGTATGGCCGCCACCGAACTCGAACGCGAACGTGCCCGTAATGGGTCATGTGGTCATTACTTCATTTTTATGGTCGCTGATAAATACATCACACAAGAGCTCAATCCACTCTGCGCATGCAAGCAAATGAAGTGCGGGCTGCACTCAATCGATTGTGGGAAAACTTTCACCGGCAGCCATTTTTCACCCAGCAGGGAGGCCAGCGTTGGGTTGGCAGAAGTGCACACTGATTCCAAATTTTATCGCCACGCACGACGAGCCTCTCTGCTTGATCTGTTGGTGATTCGTCGATTTATCGCTTCGCGAGCGCTTCATCCCAAAACCGCACTAGGAGCATGTTGGGTTGTTCTTATCATTACCTTTCAGAAAAAAAAAGATGTCCCTTCTTGGCTGTGCGTCAGGAACTTTTGTCTAATTAGCCTATCCGAGATGAAGATAGCGCTTACCATGGGGTAAAGGGTACATTTTAGTACATAAACCAAAAGAAAGTTTGCGGAAGCAATTTATGCATCATCCCCCTCGCTGATTCGAGCATGATATCGTTTCAAAATTATTGCTGCCATATCTAGATGCACTTTCAACTTTTAGTTTCCTAATTGTATTTCTACCTGTGACAAAAGACAAAGGCTATTCCGCACACGGACCAGATTCAAGATAAATTTTGAAAATCATCATCGAAGCGGCCACCGGTTCGTCCCCTCTGTAACGGAGCAACTTTTCTTCCAGCCAGGAAACGGAGTAAAGGAAGCAAAAGTCAAAAATTTGTAAAGAAACGCCAACCCTTTCAGCGGCAACCGCATGACAAAACCCAGCTGCCACCTGGCACGATGAAGGGGGGGGGGAGCAAACTTTGCCCATGCTGGTCGTAGCTTAGCGCTGCAATGTTTGCAAAACTGCATGGTCTACGGCTCACGGCAGAGTAAACAGTTTGGGGCTAAACAAAGAACAACATTCCCATTCGAATGGCTCATACGGACAGACGACCCGAATAATGGTGGATTTTTATGGAGCGGAAAAACATGGAAATTCACGCCGGCCGGAAGTAATGCTCGAGGGCTGTGGGCAACATGCACAGCTTATTTGCGATAAAATAGTGTGCAAGTGTGGTCTCCACCTAATTGAATTCCATAAATCAGCAGTGGAGTAAAACAAACACACGAAACGCATGTGCTTACTAACCATTTGTTCCATATATTGACAGTTTGACGAATAAAAAAACGTTAATGTGCATAAAGTTTTGGTCCTTCGAACCGGAAGTGCATGTCGCTTGATATCAAATACGTACGGATCCAGCACACCATAATCCAGCTCCAATAAGTTCAGACTAACACACATACTGACACCGCGTGCGGTTGCTCTTCAAACAACACCAATACTTACGCTCCAAACTTCGATCAAGTAGCCACTGCCTCGCCAAACCGCGTCGTTCTGTGTACTCTTCAGCTTAAGTAGAGTTAACCAGAAATTAGGACGGGACACCGAACGGAACGGTTATAGACACAATTACTTTCCCGGTGCGGTCAGACCGTACCCTATTTCGTTAATTAACCAACAAATTGTGGTTTACGGTGCCGGCGGA
>KZ067188.1:0-11243 GCA_002091845.1 Anopheles cracens | reverse complement strand
AAGAGGAGGAAAATGCAGTTAAAGGATCGTACGACGATCGCGAGCAAGAGGAAGAAGAGGGCTCCGAAGAAGCAAACGGAGCTGTGTCTGAAGAGGCTAGCGAAGATACCGCTGAGTCGGACGATGAAGTGATCGATAGCTCCGAAGACGTCAGTGAAACTGAGAATGACAATTTGGTAAGACGTTAGGGCTCATTCTGTGTTCGAGTGAAAGTTGACGTGATATTTCGATTTTAGATTACATTTTACAAAATACTCATCCCGATAGAGAAATTTACACACAGACAAAATTGGGAATGACATTTCCGAGCCGTGTAGCACAGAATTAAACTGAAATGGCCCATTTCAATTAGTTTTCTTCACAAATTGAATCTCATTAGAGCAACACACTAGGAAGATGAATCAAAATTTGAATTTAAATTTACGTCTCCATCTTTTGACGAACAATACTCAATGTTTGGGTATTTTGTGGAACATGAGTGAAATAATGACGTTCACCTTCACTCGAGCACTGAATGGGTCGTAGGACGAAGTGACGCGTTTTCGTTGCTAAAATGGCTCGCTTTCGTCAGGAAGGAACAAACTCGGAGGAGCAGGATACCGACGACGAGGAAATCGCCACTAGCGATGAGGAAGCTGTTCCCTTGAGCACAGAGGAGGTGAACCAAGACGAGGGGGGAACAAAGCTGATCAAGTGAAACCTGAGGAGCTGTTGCGCGTCCAGAGTGCACTGATCTGGAACATTTCGCCGCTGATGTCGTCGGCGCAACCACCGGTGATGTACACCGTGTCGCTTTGGTCCAATCCCTTCGAGGTGGGCGCACCCGTCCGTCTGCTGCAGGCACAGGAACGCTCGCTACTGCTCGACCTGGGCCATGCTATCGATCGTCGCATTGAGAACAAGATCGCCAGCGCGCGTCGCTTTGCGGTAAGTACGGGTTCGGGGGCTCAACTGCTCAGTTGCTACGGGGTGCGATAATCGTTGCCCATCCCCACCCATCCGCCGCAGGTTCGTGTGCGCAATCACGCCAAGATGGTGGACTGCTATCTCACCACGTACTACAACCACAAGACGCTGTTCGGCAACAAGAAGCAAGTTTCGGAGAAAATTATTGCCAGCCCTCAGGACTACCACATCTACGAGGGTCTTTCCACGCTGACCAACATCTCCCGTTACGATCTGCCGGATCCCGAGGTGTACCGTGACTTCTTCCACCTGAACCCACTGTACGAGTTCAAGAAGCTGTCGGAAACGTGCACGTACTTCCGCGGCTGCCCGATCAACAAGCTCGACGTGGCGATTGCGTACGATCTGCCGGAACTTGTCGGCAAGTACAAGAAGGTGTCGGAAGCTGCTCTTGCCAAGCTGGACGTTCTCACGCCAACGTCCGATTTCGGCAAGGGGAAATCGAATAGTTGAGTGACGAGCGCGCTATTCGTACGATCGAACAAACTTGCATTCAATGCGTAATGTTAAAGTAGTGTAGTATGGTATATTTATTTACGTTCTTTGTTTTCCTAACGAATTTTCTACTACTATCGTCGTAGGTTTACTGTCTCTGAAATATCCCAGATTGGAGACGTTGACAAGCATAAAAACACGCGCCACGTACATGCACACGTCTGTGCTTTCTGTTTATTTTCTCTACTTCTTTCTAATTCTTTGTGGTTTGAAGGTTGTATCGGAACAAACCTACACAGAACCATCCTTCATTGCGTACGCTTCTGCTGCTACAAAACGTGAATAGCTCGCGCTATGAGATACTGAATCGAAAATCGAAGCCGTTGGAGGAGAAAGGTTTACCGTTTTGTTAATAAAGAATATTGTGTACACCGTGTCGCTTTGGTCCAATCCCTTCGAGGTGGGCGCACCCGTCCGTCTGCTGCAGGCACAGGAACGCTCGCTACTACTCGACCTGGGCCATGCTATCGATCGTCGCATTGAGAACAAGATCGCCAGCGCGCGTCGCTTTGCGGTAAGTACGGGTTTGGGGGCTCAACTGCTCAGTTGCTACGGGGTGCGATAATCGTTGCCCATCCCCACCCATCCGCCGCAGGTTCGTGTGCGCAATCACGCCAAGATGGTGGACTGCTATCTCACCACGTACTACAACCACAAGACGCTGTTCGGCAACAAGAAGCAAGTTTCGGAGAAAATTATTGCCAGCCCTCAGGACTACCACATCTACGAGGGTCTTTCCACGCTGACCAACATCTCCCGTTACGATCTGCCGGATCCCGAGGTGTACCGTGACTTCTTCCACCTGAACCCACTGTACGAGTTCAAGAAGCTGTCGGAAACGTGGAACCGTCGCCGGCGTACTTTAACATTTTGATGCACGGAGACGAGCCGGAGGTTTTGGATGGTACCCAGCTGGCGGCCGATTGGACCTTCTCGGGATTGCAAAAGTTTGGACAGGGACTGCTCGACCGTCTGCGTGGCCAGAAGCTGCCCAACAAGCTGCTCGAAAGGGTAAGCAACGAGTCAGAGTTTGTGACACTTGTTCACGCGGGCTCCCATCATTGTAAGTTAGTTAGTTGCACTAGCAGACCGCGACCACTGCACATAGCGGTACGTGCGGTCGGCGACATTTGCTTTCCCGACCGTCTCACAATAGCAGCTGTTGCGCTGTCGATCTTGGTTGACATTTCGTGCATCACGCACGTTCGCCGGATTGCGACAAAATGGCCGAAAATAGAACCGTACGTCGCCTAACGGGGCGTTCTATTTTTGCGCGGAAACGCCTCAGCCGCGGTAACGAGCGCAACTTTCACTGCCAACGGCAGCGGATCGCACACCCATTCGCCGCCGACCAGCTCTTGACCCTACCAGCTAACGTGCTCTCTGCCCGTCGCCGTTGCAGGTTAACATTGTCGAAATTCCAGGCATCCTAGAGGTGCGGAAACAGGTGTCCAAATACTTCCCCTTCAACGATGCCTGCCAGTGGTTTATTGATCGCGCCGACATCATCTTCCTGGTGTACGACCCATCCAAGCTGGACGTTGGACCGGAAACCGAAGCCATCCTGGACCAGCTCAAGGGACGAGAATATCAGGTAGGTTGCGCGAGTGGCGACGGTGCGCTGCAGGCGACTGATTCGTTCTCTGCCCCCGCCAGACACGAATCCTGCTCGGAAGCCGAAACCGCTTCGCAGGAAGAGTCGTTCCCGGAGGAAGATCTTCTATTGGTAATGAAAATATTGCTTTATCTTTTTTACAAGCACGAGCTGTTCAACAATGACGCGTAGGGACCGTTTTTGTGCGTAGTACTCGGCTAGGTGCTCGGCATGTGTGCCCCGCCTGCGTTCATATACTCTAAACATATCTGTCTATCTGCGTGTATCCACTAGGAGTACGAAATCCCATCGAACCTTAGAGACACCGCGCACATCTACGAACTGCTGAACATCAACGACGACGCGTCGGCCCGGGAGAAGGCACTGCAGGAGACGGCCGACGTGATCCTGCGCGACCTCAAGCGCATCTACGACAACTCGATCAAACCCCTCGAAACGCTGTACAAGTATCGCGATCTCAGCAACCGTCACTTCGGCGATCCGGAGATCTTCTCGAAGCCCCTCGTGCTGTTCATGGGCCCATGGAGCGGTGGCAAATCGACCATCCTCAACTATCTCACCCACAACGAGTACACGCCCAACTCGGTGCGAACGGGTATGTTGGCGTAATGAGCGCGCACCTCCTGCGTCGCGAGGTCATGTTTTTAATGTCTCTCTTTCTCTCTCTCGTGGTAGGTGCTGGCTCGCTTTCGTCAGGAAGGAACAAACTCGGAGGAGCAGGATACCGACGACGAGGAAATCGCCACTAGCGATGAGGAAGCTGTTCCCTTGAGCACAGAGGAGGTGAACCAAGACGAGGGGGCCAGTGAGGAAGACGCTGCCAGTGATGACAATTTGAGTGAAGAAACGGAAGATGAGGTAGACGAAAGCGTTACTGCAACAAGCGAGGAGGTATGAGTTTCAAATTGGTTCACCCACCGTGGGGATATACTGCAAGTCAGTGATGATGTGGCGCTGGGAAGAGAACCCGAACCCGGGAACGTGTCTATTGATGAACGAATTTCGTTTCCAGGAGAATGAAGCAGCGGAACCAGAAGCCGAGGAGCTGTGTCTGAAGAGGCTAGCGAAGATACCGCTGAGTCGGACGATGAAGTGATCGATAGCTCCGAAGACGTCAGTGAAAATGAGAAGGACAATTTGGTAAGACGTTAGGGCTCATTCTGTGTTCGAGTGAAAGTTGACGTGATATTTCGATTTTAGATTTCACTTTACAAACTACTCATCCCGATAGAGAAATTTACACACAGACAAAATTGGAAATGACATTTCCGAGCCCTGTAGCACAGAATTAAACTAAAACGCCCATTTCAATTAGTTTCCTTCACAAATTGAATCTCATTAGAGCAACACACTAGGAAGATGAATCAAAATTTGAATTTAAATTTACGTCTCCATCTTTTCAGCTCGCGCTATGAGATACTGAATCGAAAATCGAAGCCGTTGGAGGAGAAAGGTTTACCGTTTTGTTAATAAAGAATATTGGTGTCTGCGTCCGTCAGACAGCAACTTTAGCGCACGCGAAAAACAAAAAAATCGCATCGCAGAAGAAAGCAAACCCCGATCAAAGTGTGTCGCGTGAACGAACATAACGTTTGCCTATGTGATAATTGATGGCGCAGAGCATAAGAAGACATTGCCTATAATTTTCATCGAACACACGCACATACCTACACTCACACTGAGACCGCAGACAGGCCAATAACCTATCGAACAAGAGTTGCGGTTAATGCAATTTATGACTGTAGGACCAGACTGAACGATACAGGTAAACGTAAAACTACATCAAACACGGGCAACAAGGCAGGACTATCGCCAATGTTAAAAAAGAAACCTAGAGAAAGTCGAATAAAAATTGTAAAATCAATAAAATATGAGTTTATTGCCAGTACACGTTCTTGAACATATCAGTGTAACGTAGTGAATTTCATAACTGATATGGTTGCCGAACGACTGTCTAATGAGTTATCCGGGGCCGACCCGGACAGTTACTTCCGATATGATCCTGTAGATAAGCTCATTTTGGACAGATTGGTCACTTTGGCCTTTGGTAGTCCGTACTCTTTAGTTTGCTGATGACGAAGATGTTATTAACGAGATTCTTGAGCTTGATCTATATTTTTCAAAAATATTTCAAAGTATTGCCAGAATGCAGAGTGGCGCAAATATAACCGCCTGCTTTTTCATTTTCACAAGTATAATAACAAGAAATCCTGCTTCTCCTTATGCTTGTTTGGAAATCCTGAAATCCTGCTCTCCTTATGCTCCTTACGTTGTTATGCCTGCCGTCGTACGTTCCATCCAGGAGAATCCGAACAAAACACTACAGCTTGATATAAGAGCCGCGAAAGAACATAAATAGTTTGAACAAAGCATCTAAATTAATTACGTGGGAAGATCATTGTTTCCAACAAGCCAGATTAAGTGAAAAACAAAATAACAAAAGAGAAACTTACTCACCTGTCAACCGCTATAACCGTTTCCGTTTTTGGCCTGCTATTCTGGTGGAAGTTTTGATGCCTTCTGTCCATCGCGGCGTGGGTTTAAATACCTCTATTCTCAGCACTTAAAACCTTCTCGGTTGTCTGACGTTCAGGTTTTGTGATTTATCATGTACAGCAGTGTACTATTTGTGAACGCTAGCGTGGCTACAACATGACGATTTTAAATAAACGTCTAAATTTATTTGTTTTCTCTTGTTTTCATGTAAGCGTCGTGACTCAACAGCTTCTCCTTCAATGAATCGCAATGCTCTATTTTTGGCATTACTATAGCAACATATCCCTCTCCGTTGAGTCGCATAATTTCCGGCTCAGCAACGACACGCTCATTCACTTCCACCAGCTTTCCCTGCACGCATGAGCGTACCTTGTAAACACTGTCGTCTTCACACGTCACCAGCGCCAGCGTTGAGTCGGCTTGCAAGATCATTCCGCCACTCTTTTTACGGCCAGACACTTTGTTCTCACTTCGATCAAATTTGCCCACCTCGAAGCTTACACTGCGAATGCCCTTCTCAAATGCAACATGCTCTTTCGCGAAGCCTACCAGACATATTCGGTTGGTGTGAAACAATACCTGGTGTGGTTCGTCTGGCTTACACGGAGATACGAAATACAGCTTCGTGTAGAATCGGTCTACTATGGATGGTTGATTTTCGATAAAATCTTTCAAGATTGAAGGAACGGTTACTCCTGCAATTTCTTGCGATTCCTCCTCGTACCAGTAGTCGTCCGGGGTTACCATCATCCTTGCTTTTCTCTCATAAGCTCCTGCACGCGCTTTTGCTTGTCTAGTGCTTTCTCTCGGTTTAATTTCTGCCGGGTTTTCCTTTCATTCCGCAGACAAACGATCATTTGGCGATCCAAATCATTGCAAATACCGAGAAACTTGGCGAATTTATTCTGCAAAAAAAAACCTTGTTGTAGCGAAGAGCGCAACTGAACGCATGTGTACGAGCGGTATCCTACCTCCGAGTGGCACTTTTTCAGCTCTTCGATAATAAGATTGCATTCGGTTGAATGTAAATGTGGTGAAAGATCTGTATGCATCACTTTTCACAGATAAATCGGAAGATAACTGTGTGTTCGCAAATTTTACGCTATTTTTCGCACAGAGAAATTACACAACAATGAGCAGCAGAGCGGGCGGCATGTTCCGCGGAATGTTTTGACAGTTCTTAACGTCAAAGTGCGTGAAAATCAAAACAAACCGGCATGCCTGGGTGAATAATTTTAGTTCGCATTTTTTAAGTTAGTGATCGAGGAACGATGCAACAATATCAAAATACGTGATTTTATGACTACAATTAAGTTATTACGAACTGAAACTTATAAATAAATACAATATATCCGCGCAAATCGCTTTCAGGTTATGAACGAGACTCGAATACTTCAAATCAGTGGCAAATTGACAGCTGTATTTCGTTTTGACTTTTCCGAAATTCTTCGTACGTGTATCATTCGGTGTTTACGTCCGGAAATAAATTAATAAATGAGCTAATTTACTGATTCCGGACGATTTGCTGGAAATAATTGTTTCATCTGTGTATTTATGTTGATTTCTGCTGCTCCTCTATCATAAGGATTCACAACACTTTCACCATGGGGACCGAATGGGATAGTAAGTGCTGCCCGTGACGCGTACGGCAAAGATAAACAAACTTTCACCCTGTTGAAATTTCCACTTCCCAGCGCTACGAAAACAGGCTCGCCATTTAGAGAATGATATCGACATGAAGCTGATCGCTTTCAATAAAGTCGGCGTTGGTGCGGCTAGCGGAGGAGGCTCTTCGGCGGCAGCTAGCACCACAGACACGTCGCCCCTGCTGGGAGATCACGTCTTCGATTCGCTCTCGCTCGAGATAGAGCAAATGCTAGACCAATTGTCCAACATCAACGAAAAAATGTCCGAGATCCCTAACAGCGGTGCTGCGGTGATGCATGTGTTGCAGAGGCATCGTGAGATACTGCACGTAAGGGCCCAATGAATGCGTTGGAAATTTTTCACACTTTATCTAACTAGACGTTTCGAACTCCACTTTCAGGGATACCGACAAGAGTATCTGAAGATTCAAGCTAATCACACGACACGGATGGAGCGTGAGGAACTGTTGCGCGGATCGGGGTTGGGCACGTCGTCGGTGGGCTCCCCGTCGACTTCCGGCTTGAGTCGGCGAGATATGTACCTCAAGGAGAACACCCACTTGCACAGCTCGAGCTCGCTCGTGAACGACCAAATCAGCATAGCGATGGAAACGAAAGAGCATTTAACATCCCAGCGGCAGCATTTGAAGAGATTCCAAACGCGAATGCACGATATATCGAATCGCTTTCCTCTAATATCCAGGTGCGTGCATGTATGTAGGCGTTTGGAAGCAGGAGACTAATTTAAATGAACCTTTTCTTGTTCAAATTGCAGTTTAATACAGCGCATCAACATACGAAAGCGCAGAGAGTCGCTCATCATTGGTGGAGTGATAGCCGTTTGCACAATCCTATTGCTGTTGTACGCGTTTCACTGACTCCATTCTGTTGTACGTAACCAAACTATCGCTTCCAGCGCATTTTTAATATTCTTTTACTTTATCCCTAATCCCTAAGGTAATCAGTCACAAACTGAGTCTGTTGATGACATGTAATAATTTGTATAAATGGTAAATAGACACTGCAAATAAATAATGTGATATTCTTCCTACATACTAGCAATTTGGTATTCAAATGAGCTGTACTCATTAACAGATGTTGTACGATTTGGAAAATGTTACGAAAAATAATTTATTTTTATCACTTTATACCCTACTTATCATACGCATAGTTCGGTGCAGCTCTGCACGTTTGGTAGCAATCTTAATAGAAACATATTTGGTTTAAAAGATTCAGGCACCCGACTCCGGCCTGATGGTTTGGTACAGGAATTACCACAGTTTAGCCGTAGCCCACGGGTCATGGTCCAGCGCAGCAACGACCGGTTTTTCTACGACGAAAGGAGTGTGCACTGGGACGGGGACGGGTTTCGGCACGGCTACGGGAACGGGTGCTGGCACCGGATAGCCAACGTGCTTAATCACGGGCACCGGTACGGGATGCGGCACGGCGACCGGATACGGCCGGTCAACTGGTACGGGGTACGGCCTCTCCACGGGGACGGCGTACGGCCTAGGAACGGCCACCGGGTACGGACGGTCAACCGGAACTGGTACATGGATCTGGGGGGAGGTTTGCGCACTGCGTTAACATGTGTGACTATTTTAAACACACTTTTCAAAAATCCGGAACTGGTACATGGATCTGGGGGGAGGTTTGCGCACTGCGTTAACATGTGTGACTATTTTAAACACACTTTTCAAAAACGAACCTTTACTGGCACCGGATACGGTTTCTCGACCGGAACGGCGTATGGCGCCGGGATCGGGATTCCAACTTTCTTCGTCACGACGGTGTGCGTGTGCGTTCCCAGATAAGGACCGGCTGGGGCGGGCACAGGCGCCGGAGCAGCCGCGAATGCAACCGGTGCTAGTGGGTCCGCCGCGGGTAGCAGGTGCTGATGGAGCGGATGGGCAAACGCGTGCCCATAAACAGGCGCGGCCGGGGCGTACGCACCGAGCCCGAAGATTCCACGCTTGTCCTTCTTTGTGCCCAGTTTTGCCTGGCTGCTCGCTTCTTTCTCCGCGCCAGCATAAACCAACGCCAGCGGTAGTACGAATAACACCTGAGAATAGCGAAAGGACAAGAAACGAAGATTATCAAATTGCTCCGCAAGAAAGCCAATGCAGCGCTGTAGAAAAATAAACTCATAATAAATCACAAACAACCATCCATAAATTATTTCATTGTTATAGCCATAATGTACTTCACAAATGCAAACGCTGGTCAAAGCGGATGGCAATAAAAACATCACTCCGGCATCTCTCAACCTTTTTTTACGATGACCATAAATCTCCCCAAACATAGCGGCGCAACTTCTTCATGAATAGTCTCTTGAAGTCGATTGAAATCACTTTCTCATCCGGTGGACGTCGTAATGATTATGCTTCCGAAAAGAGCTACGTTTACAATTTTTAAGCGAACGTTAATAAACTTTGGGGTGACATGTGCCAGAGAACGTATGACACATAGCCAAATTGATTAGCACGTAGAAATTAACTCTGATTTCATCCAACTTTAGAGAAACCTTATTTCAAACTGCATTTGAAATAATGAAAGCAACGGATTTCATTAAAGATAGCACAATAATATCTAAGACAAACATGCTAGCAATCGCTCAAACGCGCTCTTTAAGAATGTGAATACCAGACGTAGAGTCTCCGCTCCACCATCCAGGTTCCATTTGTCACGTACCAAAAGTTTCATTTTTCGTGCTCACGTGCTAGTGTCACTGAGTCCGTATAGCAATCTCACGAAACGGCGCGGAACTTCCACACTTTCCACTGTATCACTGGCCTGGCAGTGTCTCAACGCTGCTTGTCGCTAGTTGAGCTAATACGTTCGTTCTCGCGGGATGGCTGGGTAGCGCACGTGATATCGTCGCGACACTCGCACTGGCTCGTCCTGGCGTACACGGCTGTACGATAAAGGATCCACTCGGTTGGCACTCGGCAAATGTGTGGCTTCTTCGAGACCGCACCGCGCACACCTTTAAACTGGAACGTTCGATCGCGAATTGATTGTTGTCCACCGGTGTGCCCGAAATCTTATACAGACCACGCACAACCCAAAGCTATCCCTCCTCCCCAGGAGTGTGCCCTATGGGAATGTCCAAATTAATTGCATTTAGCGCGAACGGTCCGCTGCGCATCGTGTGTAACAATGTTAAACCGCCCTGGCCATGCATGTGAAATTAACCCGATGGAGGGGTCCATAATTTGAAGAGGGCGCGCGCGCGCTTCGCTGGAATGTGCCCCAGCTGAGCACAGACTTTCGGGCCCATTGCAGGTGCGTCCGATCGTGGTGGAACCGCATTTAACGAGGTGTCAGGCAAAACTTGCAAAACTGTCAACCAATCGGTGACAGCGGAGAGTACCGCCCGGGCGAAGGGCCCGGATTTGAATGCGGGGTGATAATTGTTCTGGGCTTCGATATCGTTTCGCAAACGACCGTTGGCGCACCGTCGCCGTTGTTGGGACCGGATATGTTTTGCAAGCCGCGGGAGTGTTGTGCACGCGCGTTTCTTCAGACATTTCCAGATGGGCTGGCTGTTCCCCACGGGGGGCGAATGGAGCAACGCGTAATTGCTCGATAATCGATTACAATTTGAAGCTCATTGTTCGTGGTCCCTGTTTGCACTTGACCCGTTTCACTTCGTACGCGATTGCGATCGGTTTTGCACCTGCCGGCTGTGTTATTCAATGTCACGAAGTCGAGAGGGTGTTTGTGTACTTTTACTCACGCAATCTCTTGTTTATGACGACATCAGTCTTGAACCTCGTTCGTACGATCTTCTTTTGTTAGCCACTTTTGGTACAACTAGCTCGTCAATCTTTTGGGCTCATATGTTTGGCATGAATCAGAGAGAGATATTGTGACAGTTGTAATAGAATCACCAAGTGACTAACTTCATGTTCAAGCAATCAAGCCATGAAGAGCAAAAAGCAAGGATGAGAGGTTGTAAATAAAGCACATATAGTCATGCATTGATGTAGTTTTCTGGTAAATTTAAAGCCTATTAAAGA
>KZ067185.1:55754-80449 GCA_002091845.1 Anopheles cracens | reverse complement strand
AAAAAATAATCTCTCACATATAAATCTTATCTTATGGCTGTTCAAAACGCCATAAAAGAGTATAAACTTCATTGATCTGCTCCTACTCTTATATGCGAAGATCATTCCACAACTATTCTCATCACCCAGCGGAACATTACGACTCACATCCATTACCTTAAGCACCACTTTGCTGTCTATTATCACGCGATACTCCAACCCATACTGTCACTAGACTCTCAAGTGGAAAAGTGCACTTTAATTGAACTGCACCCATCGCGAGTAGCTAGCGAACGGCAAGCGGCATCATTCCCACGCATAAAAATAATCTACATGGTTAACTGGCGTCGTTCCCCGAGTGACGGCCGGAACCATCGCGCGACGGGTCCGGGTGGTGTCTGGAGTGAATCTGTCAATATTAATCAACGGGGAACGGGGATGATGTTGATCGAGAAGTCGTCTTCACTCAGAAAATAGAACAACTAACTTTATGAAGCTAGTTTAGTTGAATTTGTCTTAGTGTTATGTTAAACATAGGAGCCTTTGATTTCTGGTTGGTCCGGTTCGAAGAGCCAACATTTAGTTGTATGCCTAAGTTCAGCAAACGTATAATGAAAATGTAACTAGTTGAGCTCCTTTCTGATGTCAAATAACCAAATATATTTTCTAGGAAAACGCGCTTTGATTATATTCGGAACAACTACATAGATTCAATATAAAACAAAAACAATTTTATTGACAAATATCTTTGTTCATAGCATAGCATAGTAACAAAAGGAATTTTCTTGGATTTCTTTTAAACTGTGACCTAGACGATAATGACGGAGCTATCGGAGTTTTTAAGTCTTCAACCAGCTTCGTCGGCTCTTCTATCAGGTCGGTACTGAATCCCACAGAACAACTGACTACAGAATCATTCTATTGAAAAAGAAAACGTAAAATGATGCTTCAATTTCCGGACAAAAAACTTCAAAATAACTCAAAAAACATTGAAACTCTACTAAAAATCCTTGGAGGTCTGTTTGTATCAATAGATTAATTTCATAGTGGAAATTGTATAAAGATCCACTAATTGTAATTATTTGAAAACAATATAAATCGTTGACGAAGGCTGTAGCTGCTTAACAAATCTCCGTAACGAGCGAAATCTATATTGTAACGCCCGAACCCCCTAATTGTTCGAAGGGTCTTTGATTTCTGCCACCAGAACACTTGAAGCGCTCACCTTTTCTTCACCTTTCCCTTTCTCCTTCACTTCGATCGAGCATCGAGTGTCACTTTCCGTAATGATAGCTATTTGCAATCGAACTTGACACCTCTCTCGAGCACGGCCAGACCACTTTCTTAACTTCATTCCCACTCCCGTGCGGTCTTTGCACCTATTCCTTTCCACCCTTCAGGAGATTGAGAAGACAAGGCGATCCTCATTACTGTCGTCCTTCACGGCAAACACCTTCTTCGCCAGCGATGACCGATTTTAATTTATGATTAGTTGTGCCTGGCTGTGGTAGAGGGACATTTATCATTATGTCCTTTTGGTAACGGACACATGCTTTGCGTTGTTATAGAATAGACGACTTGCCTAGACGACGCCCTAGTATGAAACATTCCTAACGAATAATACAACATTTCAATAGAGATGTGTGTAGTACTTCAAGAACTTAAGAAAAAATAATCTCTCACATATAAATCTTATCTTATGGCTGTTCAAAACGCCATAAAAGAGTATAAACTTCATTGATCTGCTTGGCGAGAGTATGCTCGTATTGCATATCATCCGCTTATTATGCTTCTCATTCGCGTTCGTATGCAAAACTAGTTCGATCAGGTTTACGTGCAACTGATTAAACCTGTTTCTTGGTGCTGTCTTATGGTAATAGCACAACTCAAGGACTACAAGTTCTTCAGCTCAGCTCCACAATACTTCACATTAGCCTGTAATGATAAGACCTAAAGGTGAAAGCCTTGGCGTGAATATGTATATAGAACACATCGATCGCTTGCACCATATCATAAGTTTTTCTTCCCATCGGGGCGCACATTAAACTGTAATCAAATCCCTCCCGAAAACCCAAAACCCTGCGGTAAATCTCGAATCTTGAGGATCAACACAGACGGCTGGAGCGTCGTTTAGCGTTCTTTGCGTACGGCCAAGGGAGGGCCAGTTTCATTCACACAACGCTCAGCTGAGCGTGACCACTTCCGCCTCGAAGTCTGCAGCCCGGCCGAGCGTTCCCTCTCTCATTTTCCCAGCCATTATTCGAATCGAATGGGTTGAAGTTAGTCGTCCGAACAGGTGAGGCCGGGCGTTGTTGGCGCGCTGACGGTGGCACTTGCCAGCGTTTCAGAAACTTTCCCATCGGTACGCTCGGTGCCACGTATAATGGGCAGATTTTTCTGCACCTCGCCGGAGTCAGCCAAGGTTAGGGACGGGCAGCGAACCGAAACCGCACGACGGATGCGCTCCCATGACCGGACGGAGGGATTCCAGCCGGTGCTCCACCTCGCTGCAACAAGAAGAAGACAATGAGCGATCGCAGAGATAAGGATCTTGATTTCCGCGGCTCCGGTTCGCTGCGCGACCGTGCCGGAGATGACGCAGGGAATCGTTTCTGGCTGCCCGCATTCGTCCGTTAGAGATCACAGGGCGATGGTCTCCCGGATGCGCTCGTCGTGGATGTCAACGGTCAACGGATAGGCACCGCTCCCTTTCGTAGGGCAGAAGTTCGTTACAAAAAGCGGAAACACGACACGGGAACCGGGCACGTAACCTTGAGAAGGTGATCTTTATTAGGAGACACCTATGAACGACTTCCGCCCGCTGATATGACATATAGCTGTTGATGGCGACCGTTGAAGTTCGCGGTTCGTTACAGCGTGTGGGAAAAAAAACCTGCAGCACATCCAACCCGCGTACAAACCATCGGGAAGATCCTTTCACGCTCCACCGCAAGGATGATGGTGGTTCGCCGTACTCCACTGATTGCCACACGACTTCACTCCACGAACATGGCGAGAGACCTGTAGTTGCAGTACAAGAACATTAAAGATAATGGATGTCGCTATCACGTTCCGAGTGGCACACAGTTAATGCGAAGGACGCACAGCGCGAGACTTTTTCCCACCAAAAACCACAACAACTCGCCCAGAAACGACGACCTACTTCGATGATGTGCGGGCCTTAAGGCCATCTAGTAACCTGGTTTTATGAAAATCGTGAAGATGTTTAATTAAAAGGTTGGCGAGAGTATGCTCGTATTGCATATCATCCGCTTATTATGCTTCTCATTCGCGTTCGTATGCAAAACTAGTTCGATCAGGTCCCGGGAAGAACGTGACGCGAAGGGAGAACAAAGTAAAGAGATCACTTTAATGACTTCTCAGGTTTGTGTGCTCTCCATTCTTCCCATCGGGGCGCACATTAAACTGTAATCAAATCCCTCCCGAAAACCCAAAACCCTGCGGTAAATCTCGAATCTTGTGCCTGCTCGGAAAAGGAAACAATCCAGACTTACGTTGCTGGCTGGCCATAATGATCCAGGAAATTCTAACTCCGTCCGTACTCTTCCTTGGCTTGTTAATATCGTTTTACTTGGTACACACCCAACAGGGTTCTCGTCCAGAACGGCGATGTCCGCCCGGCTTCATCCGAGCTTTATCCTTCGCACGAAGTACGCGTACCGGAAATTACTCATTTTGACGGCCTCTCCTTCGCCTTCAGCGCGAAGAACGCACTGAAACATCAACAAATTAGACCCACCGTAGTGTCCACGACCACGAAGAGCACGTGTGAGGGAAAAGAAAGTAAAGGTTGCGCTTTCGCAGGGGTGCGTGTTGTCTTCCGTTAAAACGGACCGGACGTACCTCCTTTCACGCTACACCGAGGAGGTTTCGTTTCCCACCGACCATCGCACAATTTCCGGTCATCGCTGGCGAAGAAGGTGTTTGCCGTGAAGGACGACAGTAATGAGGATCGCCTTGTCTTCTCAATCTCCTGAAGGGTGGAAAGGAATAGGTGCAAAGACCGCACGGGAGTGGGAATGAAGTTAAGAAAGTGGTCTGGCCGTGCTCGAGAGAGGTGTCAAGTTCGATTGCAAATAGCTATCATTACGGAAAGTGACACTCGATGCTCGATCGAAGTGAAGGAGAAAGGGAAAGGTGAAGAAAAGGTGAGCGCTTCAAGTGTTCTGGTGGCAGAAATCAAAGACCCTTCGAACAATTAGGGGGTTCGGGCGTTACAATATAGATTTCGCTCGTTACGGAGATTTGTTAAGCAGCTACAGCCTTCGTCAACGATTTATATTGTTTTCAAATAATTACAATTAGTGGATCTTTATACAATTTCCACTATGAAATTAATCTATTGATACAAACAGACCTCCAAGGATTTTTAGTAGAGTTTCAATGTTTTTTGAGTTATTTTGAAGTTTTTTGTCCGGAAATTGAAGCATCATTTTACGTTTTCTTTTTCAATAGAATGATTCTGTTCCTCAAGATTCGAGATTTACCGCAGGGTTTTGGGTTTTCGGGAGGGATTTGATTACAGTTTAATGTGCGCCCCGATGGGAAGAAGTGGCTCCGAATGGAGAGCACACAAACCTGAGAAGTCATTAAAGTGATCTCTTTACTTTGTTCTCCCTTCGCGTCACGTTCTTCCCGGGACGGGGCGCTTCTGATGAGGTTATTGTGAGACACTTCCCATTTCACGGTGCACGGGTTGAAATTTGCAAGTTTGCCTGCTCGGAAAAGGAAACAATCCAGACTTACGTTGCTGGCTGGCCATAATGATCCAGGAAATTCTAACTCCGTCCGTACGCTTTCTTGCCTCGTTAATATCGTTTTACATGGTACACACCCAACAGGGATCTCGTCCAGAAGGGCGATGTCCGGCCGGCTTCATCCGAGCTTTATCCTTCGCACGAAGTAAGCGTACCGGAAATTACTCATTTTGAGGGCCTCTCCTTCGCCTTCAGCGCGAAGATCGCACTGAAACATCAACAAATTAGACCCACCGTAGTGTCCACGACCACGAAGAGCACGTGTGAGGGTAAAGAAAGTAAAGGTTGCGCTTTTGCAGGGGTGCGTGTTGCCGTGTTTTCTTCCGTTAAAACGGACCGGACGTACCTCCTTTCACGCTACACCGAGGAGGTTTCGTTTCCCACCGACCATCGCACAATTTCCGGTCATCGCTGGCGAAGAAGGTGTTTGCCGTGAAGGACGACAGTAATGAGGATCGCCTTGTCTTCTCAGTCTTCTGAAGGGTGGAAAGGTATAGGTGCAAAGACCGCACAGGAGTGGGAATGAAGTTAAGAAAGTGGTCTGGCCGTGCTCGAGAGAGGTGTCAAGTTCGATTGCAAATAGCTATCATTACGGAAAGTGACACTCGATGCTCGATCGAAGTGAAGGAGAAAGGGAAAGGTGAAGAAAAGGTGAGCGCTTCAAGTGTTCTGGTGGTAGAAATCAAAGACCCTTCGAACAATTAGGGGGTTCGGGCGTTACAATATAGATTTCGCTCGTAACGGAGATTTGTTAAGGAGCTGCAGCCTTCTTCAGCGATTTCTATTGTTTTAAAACAATTACAATTAGTGGATCTTTATGCAATTTCCACTATAAAATTATTCTATTGATACAAACAGACCTCCATGTTTTTTTAATAGAGTTTCAAAGTTTTTTGAGTTATTTTGAAGTTTTTTGTCCGGAAATTGAAGCATCATTTTACGTTTTCTTTTTCAATAGAATGATTCTGTAGTCAGTTGTTCTGTGAGATTCAGTACCGACCTGAAAGAAGAGCCGACGAAGTTATTTGAAGACTCTAAACCTGAATCTATGTAGTTGTTCCGAATATAATCAAAGCGCGTTTTCCTAGAAAATACATTTGGTTATTTGACATCAGAAAGGAGCTCAACTAGTTACATTTTCATTATACGTTTGCCGAACTTAGGCATACAACTAAATGTTGGCCCTTCGAACCGGACCAACCAGAAATCAAAGGCTCCTATGTTTAACATAACACGCTGACAAACTCAACTAAACGTGCTTCACAAAGTTAGTTTTTCTATTTTCTGAGTCGAGACGACTGCCTGATCAACATCATCCCCGTTCCCCGTTGATTAATATTGACAGATTCGCTCCAGACACCACACGACGCGCGATGGTTCCGGCCGTCACTCGGGGAACGACGCCAGTTAACCATTTAGATTATTTTTATGCGTGAGAATGATGCCGCTTGCCGTTCGCTAGCTACTCGGGATGGGTGCAGTTCAATTAAAGTGTACTTTTCCACTTGAGAGTCTAGTGACAGTATGGGTTGGAGTATCGCATGATAATAGACAGCAAAGTGGTGCTTAAAGTAATGGATGTGAGGTATAATATCTCGCTGGGTGATGAGAATGGTTGTGGAATGATCTTCGCTTATACCAGTAGAAGCAGATCAATGAAGTTTATACTCTTTTATGGCGTTTTGAACAGCCATAAGATAAGATTTATATGTGAGAGATTATTTTTTCTTAAGTTCTTGAAGTACTACACACATCTCTATTGAAATGTTGTATTATTCGTTAGGAATGTTTCATACTAGGGCGTCGTCTAGGCAAGTCGTGTATTCTATAACAACGCAAAGCATGTGTCCGTTACCAAAAGGACATAATGATAAATGTCCCTCTACCACAGCCAGGCACAACTAATCATAAATTAAAACGCACCTCCAGAAAATGACCATCCAGAGATCTTTAGGGAGCAGTGTCCACTCGAGTGGAATGATAAATGGTACGGATGCAGAATAATCGATTCGATTCTACAACCAACTCGCAACAGATCCCAATCCCAAACGTCATACAAATCCTCACGCGATGCTCCTTTCCCGGCGTTCTTATACGCGCAACTCGTTTTCCCAGGATAGATTTTTCATTCCAACATTCAAATGCACTTTCTCCCTGAGCTGGAGGGCGAGGAGTCCCCGTTGTCAGCTTGCACCGTCAACCCTTTTCCTATCGACGCATAAAAGCGTCGGCAACGCTCTCGAATTAGAATCCGATGTTTGGAACATGGTCCGAATTCGATACGCTTCTCAGCGTCCCTGATCGTGAGGCCACTGTTGAGGTAGTCGCTGGTGACATCCGCATACGCGAGGAACCGAATCGTCCGTTGCACTTGATGGACAACCGTGACGTAACTTGCAGTTGCATAATCGTATCATTAATAACGCATCAAACGGAAGCGTTGGGTTCGCTTGCCGATTCCACATTCTCGGGACGGGACCGAAACGTGATCCGTTTGACAGTTATCCCTCATAAACATCGGCTAAGCGCCAGTTTTGATGATGCCTTTTCCGATCACGAAACGCTGGAATGTTGTCCCTGGCGGGTAGCGTTGCGTAGAAGGAGCATCCGTTTCGGGTGGCGTGAAATGAATTCATCATCTCGCACTGACAACGCGAGTGGAAGTTTTTTTTTCGAGAAGGCAAAGCAAAGTCCTTGGACATGTGGTATTTTTTGTTATGGAAACGACACAAAGGCAAAGGCTGGCAAATGTGACTGACTGTGATCGGTCGAGATAGAAAGTGTTGGGAAAGGCGGTGCCAACAAAATGTGAGAAAAAATGAAAAACGGCCAACACTATCTCTGTCAGTTTTGGGGTAAATCTCGTTCTTCTTTAGGTTCCGTTGCTCGTGTTCCGTTTCTCACCTAAACTTTCATGTTTTTTGCTTGAAAGGGTGTTCAAAATGTGGTTAGAACATCGCCTTGCATACGTTATGACGACGTCAGCTCAAAAATATGATTGAAGATCCGGCTCACCGATAGCGTGTCGACTCCCTACCCAAACTATCTACAATCGTCGCAGAAAACAGATCCGATGCAGTTTTACTCCCCTCCTTCTAAATATCCTTTCACTGCCCAGCGTTTAAACTGGACTGAACGGTGTTAAAGCGGTGTGCTAGCCTTTAGAAAATCCTGTTACTTTCCCTTTTCCAGGTGGCGTTTGACGTGTTACGCAATGGCTCCGACGCTGGAAGAATGCGCCTCAGGTCCGGGGCACGATCAATCATTAAATTGCAATCGATCACAACTCGAAAAAAAACGCCGGCACCGAGGTTAAAGGGGCAGAAACGGTTCGCGCGAGAGACAAAAGAGGTTCGCGTTCGCAGCCAGTTTTCAGTTCATTCGGCTGTTCGGTTGTTTTCCCCCACCGAGCGCAAGGATACGGCGCGATCACAAAAGATGTTGTCCCGATTTTGGATAATTTAGATGGAAACGTTTTGATGGATGGTGTGCATCTGCTGGAAGGAAGCTGCGGAAAGCAACGGTGTGACAATGTGGTGCAACGCGTCCGGGAACCGGGAGTGCACTGTTCCGGGATAATGAACTTGAGGCATAATGCGAAATACGGCACTTTCTCCCCGCCGGGTCCTTTGGGAGAAATTTGTTTACCTCCGGATGCACTTCTGCAAAACGGCTGCTGCTTTCTTTATGGAGGCCCATGGCACACGCGTTTCTTCGGCTGACAGACGCTGGAAAAGGGTTCTGCCAGGGGCGTAAGGCACAAGGTACAAAGCAACACATTTCCCTCCCGAAAACAAATCCGAAGAAAAGAACGGTGGGCTTCCGGGCACAGCGGGAAGTGATTCTTTGGTATTGAAACACAGTTTATTATTACGTGTGTATTATGGTTTCATTTGGATTTGTCTTCTTTATTTACTTATTTATTTATTTTTGTTTCATGTATTGGTTGTATGACATGTTAAGATATCTTGTTACATTTTTCTATTGCCACGTTTAACGATTTTACTCTATTGCCGTTCTTCAATTTTATTCTATTATTGACGATAATTACATCAAAATGTTTCCATCATTACTATTTCTTTATTGTTTTATCAGTTGTGATCAGTTGTGATTTCCTCTTTTTTCTATTTTTTTCATGTTATTTTTTTTTCAATAATTGTTCCTATCCATTGGTGTACATTCTGTTTTAGTTTTGTGCTAGTTTGAATTTTCATCTTATTAGGTTGGTTTACTCACTTGTGCGATGTATTTTTTCCATTTAATTTTTATCGATGTTTTCATTGATGAAATAGCAAACGAAAATGTAAAACGAAGATGTTTTTTTTCTGTTCTTTTTGTTCTTGGCTTGGAAAATTGATAGATACAATCATATTTACTTTGGTATTTCATGTGTACGTTTTTAAGAAATGTTTCGTTGCATACTTTAACTAAATTTAACGGTTTTCATCTTGAAATCTTATTCTCAATCATTCCGATTTCTATCTACTTTTTATTTTATTTGCATTTCTTTTCTTTCCTTTATGACAGGAATATATTATACTACATCATGTGAATAACACGTATAAAACTAGTAAAACTTGTTAAATCATAGGTAAGAAAGTGTTTATCATTAATTCCCACGGATTGTGCGCGATTGGATGAACACTCAAACAGGCAGAAAAAAACACATACCCACTCTACAAACTTGTGAACAAAGCCACTTCGAGAGGCACTGCAGAAGTGAGGCAATCGACTAGATAATAGATTTTATGGCCTACCTTCAAGTGGATTACCCCGGTCTGCAACTTCCGCCGACGAAGCCAACACACCCAGATCGTTGTGAGACAAATTATTTCCACCACCGTCGGCACCGTCGGAATCGGGCAAAAGAGCATCGACGCGGGAAAAGATTTATGGCGATATTATGAAAATCGAACGGAACGGTCGGTGTGACAATGTGGTGCAACGCGTCCGGGAACCGGGAGTGCACTGTTCCGGGATAATGAACTTGAGGCATAATGCGAAAACAGACTGGGGAAGTGTGTCCCTGTTCGAAGGTTTGACTCCGTGTTTATGTAGCTGATGATGATCCGTTTAGAAGGTTTAGGCCGCGTATGGTAAGATTAATCTGTATGTCAATTGTGTTGGATCGGCATGTTTTGAGTGCATTAGAGTTATCTATTTACTACTCTTCTCCAAATTTTGCTGATTATCATTTTGAACTATGAGTTATTTAACATTTTTTAGTTATTCTTTGGTATTGAAACACAGTTTATTATTACGTGTGTATTATGGTTTCATTTGGATTTGTCTTCTTTATTTACTTATTTATGATAGCGTGTCGACTCCCTACCCAAACTATCTACAATCGTCGCAGAAAACAGATCCGATGCAGTTTTACTCCCCTCCTTCTGAATATCCTTTCACTGCCCAGCGTTTAAACTGGACTGAACGGTGTTAAAGCGGTGTGCTAGTCTTTAGAAAATCCTGTTACTTTCCCTTTTCCAGGTGGCGTTTGACGTGTTACGGCAATGGCTCCGCCGCTGGAAGAATGTGCCTCAGGTCCGGGGCACGATCAATCATTAAATTGCAATCGATCACAACCCGAAAAAAAAAAACGCCGGCACCGAGGTTAAAGGGGCAGAAACGGTTCGCGCGAGAGACAAAAGAGGTTCGCGTTCGCAGCCAGATTTCAGTGCATTCGGTTGTTCGGTTGTTTTCCCCCACCGAGTGCAACGATACGACGCGATCACAAAAGATGTTGTCCCGATTTTGGATAATTTAGATGGCAACGTTTTGATGGATGGTGTGCATCTGCTGGAAGGAAGCTGCGGAAAGCATCGGTGTGACAATGTGGTGCAACGCGTCCGGGAACCGGGAGTGCACTGTTCCGGGATAATGAACTTGAGGCATAATGCGAAATTTCGCATTATGCCTCAAGTTCATTATCCCGGAACAGTGCACTCCCGGTTCCCGGACGCGTTGCACCACATTGTCACACCGTTGCTTTCCGCAGCTTCCTTCCAGCAGATGCACACCATCCATCAAAACGTTTCCATCTAAATTATCCAAAATCGGGACAACATCTTTTGTGATCGCGCCGTATCCTTGCGCTCGGTGGGGGAAAACAACCGAACAGCCGAATGAACTGAAAACTGGCTGCGAACGCGAACCTCTTTTGTCTCTCGCGCGAACCGTTTCTGCCCCTTTAACCTCGGTGCCGGCGTTTTTTTTCGAGTTGTGATCGATTGCAATTTAATGATTGATCGTGCCCCGGACCTGAGGCGCATTCTTCCAGCGTCGGAGCCATTGCGTAACACGTCAAACGCCACCTGGAAAAGGGAAAGTAACAGGATTTTCTAAAGGCTAGCACACCGCTTTAACACCGTTCAGTCCAGTTTAAACGCTGGGCAGTGAAAGGATATTTAGAAGGAGGGGAGTAAAACTGCATCGGATCTGTTTTCTGCGACGATTGTAGATAGTTTGGGTAGGGAGTCGACACGCTATCGGTGAGCCGGATCTTCAATCATATTTTTGAGCTGACGTCGTCATAACGTATGCAAGGCGATGTTCTAACCACATTTTGAACACCCTTTCAAGCAAAAAACATGAAAGTTTAGGTGAGAAACGGAACACGAGCAACGGAACCTAAAGAAGAACGAGATTTACCCCAAAACTGACAGAGATAGTGTTGGCCGTTTTTCATTTTTTCTCACATTTTGTTGGCACCGCCTTTCCCAACACTTTCTATCTCGACCGATCACAGTCAGTCACATTTGCCAGCCTTTGCCTTTGTGTCGTTTCCATAACAAAAAATACCACATGTCCAAGGACTTTGCTTTGCCTTCTCGAAAAAAAAACTTCCACTCGCGTTGTCAGTGCGAGATGATGAATTCATTTCACGCCACCCGAAACGGATGCTCCTTCTACGCAACGCTACCCGCCAGGGACAACATTCCAGCGTTTCGTGATCGGAAAAGGCATCATCAAAACTGGCGCTTAGCCGATGTTTATGAGGGATAACTGTCAAACGGATCACGTTTCGGTCCCGTCCCGAGAATGTGGAATCGGCAAGCGAACCCAACGCTTCCGTTTGATGCGTTATTAATGATACGATTATGCAACTGCAAGTTACGTCACGGTTGTCCATCAAGTGCAACGGACGATTCGGTTCCTCGCGTATGCGGATGTCACCAGCGACTACCTCAACAGTGGCCTCACGATCAGGGACGCTGAGAAGCGTATCGAATTCGGACCATGTTCCAAACATCGGATTCTAATTCGAGAGCGTTGCCGACGCTTTTATGCGTCGATAGGAAAAGGGTTGACGGTGCAAGCTGACAACGGGGACTCCTCGCCCTCCAGCTCAGGGAGAAAGTGCATTTGAATGTTGGAATGAAAAATCTATCCTGGGAAAACGAGTTGCGCGTATAAGAACGCCGGGAAAGGAGCATCGCGTGAGGATTTGTATGACGTTTGGGATTGGGATCTGTTGCGAGTTGGTTGTAGAATCGAATCGATTATTCTGCATCCGTACCATTTATCATTCCACTCGAGTGGACACTGCTCCCTAAAGATCTCTGGATGGTCATTTTCTGGAGGTGCGTCAAGTGCAACGGACGATTCGGTTCCTCGCGTATGCGGATGTCACCAGCGACTACCTCAACAGTGGCCTCACGATCAGGGACGCTGAGAAGCGTATCGAATTCGGACCATGTTCCAAACATCGGATTCTAATTCGAGAGCGTTGCCGACGCTTTTATGCGTCGATAGGAAAAGGGTTGACGGTGCAAGCTGACAACGGGGATTATTGTTGTCCCTCGCCCTCCAGCTCAGGGAGAAAGTGCATTTGAATGTTGGAATGAAAAATCTATCCTGGGAAAACGAGTTGCGCGTATAAGAACGCCGGGAAAGGAGCATCGCGTGAGGATTTGTATGACGTTTGGGATTGGGATCTGTTGCGAGTTGGTTGTAGAATCGAATCGATTATTCTGCATCCGTACCATTTATCATTCCACTCGAGTGGACACTGCTCCCTAAAGATCTCTGGATGGTCATTTTCTGGAGATGCATTTTAATTTATGATTAGTTGTGCCTGGCTGTGGTAGAGGGACATTTATCATTATGTCCTTTTGGTAACGGACACATGCTTTGCGTTGTTATAGAATACACGACTTGCCTAGACGACGCCCTAGTATGAAACATTCCTAACGAATAATACAACATTTCAATAGAGATGTGTGTAGTACTTCAAGAACTTAAGAAAAAATAATCTCTCACATATAAATCTTATCTTATGGCTGTTCAAAACGCCATAAAAGAGTATAAACTTCATTGATCTGCTTCTACTGGTATAAGCGAAGATCATTCCACAACCATTCTCATCACCCAGCGAGATATTATACCTCACATCCATTACTTTAAGCACCACTTTGCTGTCTATTATCATGCGATACTCCAACCCATACTGTCACTAGACTCTCAAGTGGAAAAGTACACTTTAATTGAACTGCACCCATCCCGAGTAGCTAGCGAACGGCAAGCGGCATCATTCTCACGCATAAAAATAATCTAAATGGTTAACTGGCGTCGTTCCCCGAGTGACGGCCGGAACCATCGCGCGTCGTGTGGTGTCTGGAGCGAATCTGTCAATATTAATCAACGGGGAACGGGGATGATGTTGATCAGGCAGTCGTCTCGACTCAGAAAATAGAAAAACTAACTTTGTGAAGCACGTTTAGTTGAGTTTGTCAGCGTGTTATGTTAAACATAGGAGCCTTTGATTTCTGGTTGGTCCGGTTCGAAGGGCCAACATTTAGTTGTATGCCTAAGTTCGGCAAACGTATAATGAAAATGTAACTAGTTGAGCTCCTTTCTGATGTCAAATAACCAAATGTATTTTCTAGGAAAACGCGCTTTGATTATATTCGGAACAACTACATAGATTCAGGTTTAGAGTCTTCAAATAACTTCGTCGGCTCTTCTTTCAGGTCGGTACTGAATCTCACAGAACAACTGACTACAGAATCATTCTATTGAAAAAGAAAACGTAAAATGATGCTTCAATTTCCGGACAAAAAACTTCAAAATAACTCAAAAAACTTTGAAACTCTATTAAAAAAACATGGAGGTCTGTTTGTATCAATAGAATAATTTTATAGTGGAAATTGCATAAAGATCCACTAATTGTAATTGTTTTAAAACAATAGAAATCGCTGAAGAAGGCTGCAGCTCCTTAACAAATCTCCGTTACGAGCGAAATCTATATTGTAACGCCCGAACCCCCTAATTGTTCGAAGGGTCTTTGATTTCTACCACCAGAACACTTGAAGCGCTCACCTTTTCTTCACCTTTCCCTTTCTCCTTCACTTCGATCGAGCATCGAGTGTCACTTTCCGTAATGATAGCTATTTGCAATCGAACTTGACACCTCTCTCGAGCACGGCCAGACCACTTTCTTAACTTCATTCCCACTCCTGTGCGGTCTTTGCACCTATACCTTTCCACCCTTCAGAAGACTGAGAAGACAAGGCGATCCTCATTACTGTCGTCCTTCACGGCAAACACCTTCTTCGCCAGCGATGACCGGAAATTGTGCGATGGTCGGTGGGAAACGAAACCTCCTCGGTGTAGCGTGAAAGGAGGTACGTCCGGTCCGTTTTAACGGAAGAAAACACGGCAACACGCACCCCTGCAAAAGCGCAACCTTTACTTTCTTTACCCTCACACGTGCTCTTCGTGGTCGTGGACACTACGGTGGGTCTAATTTGTTGATGTTTCAGTGCGATCTTCGCGCTGAAGGCGAAGGAGAGGCCCTCAAAATGAGTAATTTCCGGTACGCTTACTTCGTGCGAAGGATAAAGCTCGGATGAAGCCGGCCGGACATCGCCCTTCTGGACGAGATCCCTGTTGGGTGTGTACCATGTAAAACGATATTAACGAGGCAAGAAAGCGTACGGACGGAGTTAGAATTTCCTGGATCATTATGGCCAGCCAGCAACGTAAGTCTGGATTGTTTCCTTTTCCGAGCAGGCAAACTTGCAAATTTCAACCCGTGCACCGTGAAATGGGAAGTGTCTCACAATAACCTCATCAGAAGCGCCCCGTCCCGGGAAGAACGTGACGCGAAGGGAGAACAAAGTAAAGAGATCACTTTAATGACTTCTCAGGTTTGTGTGCTCTCCATTCGGAGCCACTTCTTCCCATCGGGGCGCACATTAAACTGTAATCAAATCCCTCCCGAAAACCCAAAACCCTGCGGTAAATCTCGAATCTTGTACAGAATCATTCTATTGAAAAAGAAAACGTAAAATGATGCTTCAATTTCCGGACAAAAAACTTCAAAATAACTCAAAAAACATTGAAACTCTACTAAAAATCCTTGGAGGTCTGTTTGTATCAATAGATTAATTTCATAGTGGAAATTGTATAAAGATCCACTAATTGTAATTATTTGAAAACAATATAAATCGTTGACGAAGGCTGTAGCTGCTTAACAAATCTCCGTAACGAGCGAAATCTATATTGTAACGCCCGAACCCCCTAATTGTTCGAAGGGTCTTTGATTTCTGCCACCAGAACACTTGAAGCGCTCACCTTTTCTTCACCTTTCCCTTTCTCCTTCACTTCGATCGAGCATCGAGTGTCACTTTCCGTAATGATAGCTATTTGCAATCGAACTTGACACCTCTCTCGAGCACGGCCAGACCACTTTCTTAACTTCATTCCCACTCCCGTGCGGTCTTTGCACCTATTCCTTTCCACCCTTCAGGAGATTGAGAAGACAAGGCGATCCTCATTACTGTCGTCCTTCACGGCAAACACCTTCTTCGCCAGCGATGACCGGAAATTGTGCGATGGTCGGTGGGAAACGAAACCTCCTCGGTGTAGCGTGAAAGGAGGTACGTCCGGTCCGTTTTAACGGAAGACAACACGCACCCCTGCGAAAGCGCAACCTTTACTTTCTTTTCCCTCACACGTGCTCTTCGTGGTCGTGGACACTACGGTGGGTCTAATTTGTTGATGTTTCAGTGCGTTCTTCGCGCTGAAGGCGAAGGAGAGGCCGTCAAAATGAGTAATTTCCGGTACGCGTACTTCGTGCGAAGGATAAAGCTCGGATGAAGCCGGGCGGACATCGCCGTTCTGGACGAGAACCCTGTTGGGTGTGTACCAAGTAAAACGATATTAACAAGCCAAGGAAGAGTACGGACGGAGTTAGAATTTCCTGGATCATTATGGCCAGCCAGCAACGTAAGTCTGGATTGTTTCCTTTTCCGAGCAGGCCGTTCCGAGTGGCACACAGTTAATGCGAAGGACGCACAGCGCGAGACTTTTTCCCACCAAAAACCACAACAACTCGCCCAGAAACGACGACCTACTTCGATGATGTGCGGGCCTTAAGGCCATCTAGTAACCTGGTTTTATGAAAATCGTGAAGATGTTTAATTAAAAGGTTGGCGAGAGTATGCTCGTATTGCATATCATCCGCTTATTATGCTTCTCATTCGCGTTCGTATGCAAAACTAGTTCGATCAGGCTTACGTGCAACTGATTAAACCTGTTTCTTGGTGCTGTCTGATGGTAATAACGTAACTCAAGGACTACCAGTTCTTCAGCTTAGCTCCACAATACTTCACATTAGCCTCTAATGATAAGACCTAAAGGTGAAAGCCTTGGCGTGAATATGTATATAGAACACATCGATCGCTTGCACCATATCATAAGTTCATATTTCGAATGGAGCACCTCATAACACAAGCTTTAAATTTTGCTGGATGAATATACTGACAAATGAGCCAAAAACGAGAAGACTGAATTCTAAAGGTGAAACTAAATTTGTAGAGTGCTCTATAAACCATATAGAAGTCTGTCGAGCGATCATCTGGTCCAAGAACTTTGCGAATAGCCTTAACCTTAACTTGAACGCCTTGCGTTTGAAGGATCACGTCGTCTGTCTAATGATATCAATTTGACAGGTTACCATGCTTTGCCAGAACACTTCCTCGTACAAGGGTTAAGGTCTGTTCTGGAGGCAAACCAACCATCCTAGCATACCAGTAAGATACCACTAAACAAATATCGCCCGTGGGAGATCAATTTATATGCATCGTTTTCCGTTAAGCTGCCGCCATCTGTGTCCCATCGTCTCATGGCTCTTGCGAGCTATTATATAGAAAACAAAACCGTTAAAACCACTCCTTCAAAAACAGTCCCCCACCTTCACAAAAAGGGTGCCACAAACCGTTCAACTTTGATCGTTTTCCAATATTTCACAGGCAATCAGCCGGACTCCGCGTATGCACCGGAAGCACGGTTCCGGTGCGCAGTGATCCGTGAAAAAATTGTTTGATTTGTTTCCAATTCCCACGCCTGTATCCATATTGTTTTATTCTCTGACTTCGTGTCGTCCGCGGGAAGCGTGTCCAGTTTGTCCGGAGGTCACAGTTTGTCTGACCGTTTATTCAGAGCGGGGTGACTTTTTCTCACACGTCACGGTGCACGGAAAAAGTTGTAACGTTTTTTTTAGTTGTTGGTTGTCACCTCTCTGTTTCATGCAGGTTGAGAACCGACGCACAGGGTAAGCCGCAGCCGAACGTCTTATCTGCGCCTTCACGGGACACATTTTTGGAAGCATTAAAGTCTCCCAAACTTAACTCTTTCTCGCGCTCGTTCGTTCGTTCGGTCGCTCGAAGCAGCACTAACAGGATTGCAAAGTATTACCGAATACCCGTTTGCATTCGAACGCCGAACGGTTCACCGTAAATCTCGTTAACTGCATCCAATCGCAGTTGCAACGCGCGCGGATTAGCCCGGTGGCTCCCTCTGCGTAGCTCCTGCACGCGGAAGATGCGAACGGAAAGGCATAAAATATGATTACGCATGTTTCGGCATCTGCATATCGCGCACATATTTTAGCTAGCTCCCTTTCGGTGGTGAGCAAAACGTTCGCGCGGTAATAAAAGAATAGTTTATTGATTTCTAGCTCGGTTGGCCGTTTTAGCCGGGTTCCGTTTTGGACGATCGGATTTCCGTCCTCAGCTGGGGCTTTTTCCGGGCGCGTCTCTCGTTCGTCACTTTCGCCATGGTACATAAAATGCGATATGCCTCTCGATGATGTCCCCTACCAGCGGATCCCTTTTCCCGGCGTGTGAGACTTACGCTATCACTCAACAACTCAGGCGCCCATGTTCAGCGCTGCTGGTCCTGATTGATCCTTTCGCTGTCCCGGCGTTCCCTCTCGGTCTTCGCACGGACCCAGTGCCGCGACGCAGAGATGAGAACACATTTTACGAACTGTGACAAACGCGTCCATTATCATCCACACGGTGACGCATCCTTTTCTGCCTGACGCAGAGATGAGAACACATTTTACGAACTGTGACAAACGCGTCCATTATCATCCACACGGTGACGCATCCTTTTCTGCCCGTCTGCTTCGGACGATTCCTCCTATCAGTGAGGGACACACGGCTCCGAGAGTGGAATTCATTCGTCCGGGGAGGCGCGATTCAATTTACGATCTTCCGACTCGGGCCCGGCAACCCAACTGACTAGCGCCTGATTGTGCCTTTGGACGAAATTTATTAGAACCGATCGGTTTGTATTAGCCCGCAAGAAATTATCGATTGTACCTCCGTAAGTTACGACGTTTGATAATTCAGAATTCTTTCAGTAGGTAATTGGTAGCGTGCGTAGCAGTCGTCGGTCCATAAATTTGACCGCACAATGAGCTCCATTTCACTTTCCACGTTTGTGGTTAGCTTGTGGAAGCAACACTGCATTAATTTGCGATGATTACAATGGTGAGACTGGTGTGTTGGATTTTGAAAAGTGAAATGTTGTGGTGACATGGTTGTAGATTTGGAAGAAGTTTTCTCACGACAAAGACCAGACTTTGTGCATAACCCTCCCGACTATAAAAATTCATATTACGATATGAACATTATGATCATGGCAATAAACACAACAACATAAACAAGAATATCATCGTTTATGTTGATACTCGAAAAAGCTATATTCTTTTGAGTCAATACAGTGGCACTACTTATGGGAGAATACGATCAAAAGTTAACTCTGGAAACGTTTATAAAATTCGGAAATGATCGTACAGCATCAACCAAACCAGTTAGTGATGGTGCTGAGTTTAGGTTTTCAAGAGAGTGAAGTAGAACCGAATACCCGTTTGCATTCGAACGCCGAACGGTTCACCGTAAATCTCGTTAACTGCATCCAATCGCAGTTGCAACGCGCGCGGATTAGCCCGGTGGCTCCCTCTGCGTAGCTCCTGCACGCGGAAGATGCGAACGGAAAGGCATAAAATATGATTACGCATGTTTCGGCATCTGCATATCGCGCACATATTTTAGCTAGCTCCCTTTCGGTGGTGAGCAAAACGTTCGCGCGGTAATAAAAGAATAGTTTATTGATTTCTAGCTCGGTTGGCCGTTTTAGCCGGGTTCCGTTTTGGACGATCGGATTTCCGTCCTCAGCTGGGGCTTTTTCCGGGCGCGTCTCTCGTTCGTCACTTTCGCCATGGTACATAAAATGCGATATGCCTCTCGATGATGTCCCCTACCGGCGGATCCCTTTTCCCGGCGTGTGAGGCTCACAGTATCACTCAACAACTCAGGCGCCCATGTTCTGCGCTGCTGGTCCTGATTGATCCTTTCGCTGTCCCGGCGTTCCCTCTCGGTCTTCGCACGGACCCAGTGGAGTGACGCAGAGATGAGAACACATTTTACGAACTGTGACAAACGCGTCCATTATCATCCACACGGTGACGCATCCTTTTCTGCCTTACTTAGGACGCACAACCCAAAACAAACAGACAACGATAAGTTGTGTTGCAAATTATCACATCATCTTAGATCTTTCCCTCCCTACGTGTCCCTTTAAGACGCTGAACGCTGGTTCGGTTCGGTTTCCAAAGGCAAGTAATCGATCCCGGCGCGTCCAGTCCAAACAAGATTAATTATCCTTTCCGCACGGGAAACATCCCGGGATCATCGGACGGGCACGTTCGGTACGAAATTCGAGCCAATTATGCCTTCAGTACCGTCCTAGTGCTTCCCGGTGCTGGTCAGCGTGCAGAACCGAGAACCGAGGGGTTAATTGTACAAATGACAACATATTTGTCTTCCGGGGCCCAACCGGGGAGTCCGTGAGCGGAGTGTCACTTTCCAATCGGCTTTGTCGGCCGGCTTGATCCTCCGATATCTTCGAGTATGCGGAATGTTTCGCTGCCTGCAGCCCGACCCGAAAGCTCGCCCCGTCCGCTGGGAATCGAGATCAATGGCCCGGCCCAGCCAATTTGCGGAAACCCCTTTCTGCGTCCGTCGTGCGCTTTGCAAGTGCGTGGAATACCATTTTGCCCATTAATTATATCAATTGTCGCGAAAACGATTAGCAAAAGTTCATTTCTTCCACGGGGTCGGGTTTTTTTCTGTATCTCTCGTCACCATTTCGTCGGTTGTTGATCTGGGAGCGTGAGGCTGGTTGGTCTGAAGATGTGCCTGTGATAGGGGAGTTTTTTTTGTCGAGCAGCGCTGCTGGTAGGCGCACTCCCATACTCGGAGGCGCGATTCAATTTACGATCTTCCGACTCGGGCCCGGCAACCCAACTGACTAGCGCCTGATTGTGCCTTTGGACGAAATTTATTAGAACCGATCGGTTTGTATTAGCCCGCAAGAAATTATCGATTGTACCTCCGTAAGTTACGACGTTTGATAATTCAGAATTCTTTCAGTAGGTAATTGGTAGCGTGCGTAGCAGTCGTCGGTCCATAAATTTGACCGCACAATGAGCTCCATTTCACTTTCCACGTTTGTGGTTAGCTTGTGGAAGCAACACTGCATTAATTTGCGATGATTACAATGGTGAGACTGGTGTGTTGGATTTTGAAAAGTGAAATGTTGTGGTGACATGGTTGTAGATTTGGAAGAAGTTTTCTCACGACAAAGACCAGACTTTGTGCATAACCCTCCCGACTATAAAAATTCATATTACGATATGAACATTATGATCATGGCAATAAACACAACAACATAAACAAGAATATCATCGTTTATGTTGATACTCGAAAAAGCTATATTCTTTTGAGTCAATACAGTGGCACTACTTATGGGAGAATACGATCAAAAGTTAACTCTGGAAACGTTTATAAAATTCGGAAATGATCGTACAGCATCAACCAAACCAGTTAGTGATGGTGCTGAGTTTAGGTTTTCAAGAGAGTGAAGTAGATGTTCCTACCCACTATTGATCATAGTTTTCAACCGAAGTTCGTCCAGAGGCATATTTAATAAGACATATTTATTTAAATTGAAAAAAGTATTTAAAATCGTCTATTATACTAGTAATCGATCGTTTGAGTATAAGCATAGGACAACAACCCAACATTGTACACAGTTTGAAACCGTTAATAATTGCTCATGTCCATACTTTGTTCTCATAAAATCGTTCCATTGAACCGAAACTACAAATGGGATCGCTCCAACGTCAGAACTCATTCAAAAGCACATTAATCATCAGTTTAGAAGTAATAGCTGTTCAATAACTGTGCTACTTAGGACGCACAACCCAAAACAAACAGACAACGATAAGTTGTGTTGCAAATTATCACATCATCTTAGATCTTTCCCTCGCAACGTGGTCATCTCCAAACGACGCAATCAAAGCAAACGATAGGAAAGCGAAAGAGAGAAGGCGACACGGCGATACAACAGCCAGTGTGTGCGAAAGAGAGGAGTTAAGGCAGCAAACGGCGCATCAAGGTTAGTTCGGGGAAAGAAGAAATATGCCGTAGAAGCAGAAACTTTTTAATGCTGCGTGGTGGGGATGAGAAAAACAAGAATCTTCCTCTTTCCCATGGTGTGTGTTCTTCCCCGGGTGCGGGCATGCCTGCATTTTTGGGGCTTCCGATGCTTCGATTGACGATGATCCTGGTACATCTTGAAAGATGTGTCACACCGGCCATTTATTCTTGGTGGTCCAATTCGTTCAACAGTTGCTTGACGGTCGAAGGCAACTTTAAAACCGGCACCAATCGCGTAATTCTTTATCTCAAAATCATGATGATGAAGACTTTCCGAAGCAAGAGCTCACTTCAGGAGATAGACGACACTGTCGAACCGATTGGAGCAGGCACTGATCCGCAAACGGAAAACGTGTTCAAACGTGTTCCATCGCGTGATGTTTGGTGTGCTGCGATAGAACCTGTCGCGTCCGTTACGGGCGTGCATGCGTGAGCGCTCAAACCACGCTCAAGTGCCACACCACGTGTTCGATCCTGCTACGAAGATGCTGTAGGGTAGGCGTCCGCGTAGGGTGGGCAGAGAGGCGCAGAAAAGCAAAGCGTCGTGGATCTTCTCTTTAAAAGGATTGAAAGCGTGGTCCGTCGCCTACCAGTTCCTTCCCACCGTCGCTTCCCACGTATTGGTGGAAGCAGTTTTAAAAATCGTCGAACAAAACACGAATTAAAGCGAGCCCAAACGAACGATCCCCACGAAACAGGTATTACGGAAGACTATCACGCGGATGAGAGAATAAACGCGACATGAGACAGAATAAGGAAGAAAAAAAAAACGACGGTTGTTTTGAAAATTTTAAATCTCCATAGAAAAGAACAGACCGAAAATGAAAACGGTTAGCCTTCCGACGCGATAAGCATGCGCGGGAGCAACCACACGCTTGCGTGAGTCGAACGAGTCGTGCGTCTGTGGTGGTGTGATCCGAACCCGAGAAGAAAGAAATTGACGGCGCATGCGTGCCTGTGTGTGCGTGTGCGGTGGTTAAAAGCGAACAAAAATGATGTGATTTCACCCCGTTGTGCGTGAATTACACATAGAAAACAGATAAATCTGTGGCAGGAAGAGTGTTTAGGACGCGGAAAACTGTGGAAAGCGAAGTGCTTACGGCACGGCAACACGGAAAAACTATTACGGTGCGAAAGCCCGCTGCGGATGACCGTGCACTAGCGAGAAAAGCAGGAGGTCGTGTTTGGCTGTGTGTGCATGAGGCGCGACGCCATCTTAGCAATTCGCGAATCGAGTCGGCCGTGGTGACCGCGGTGTCAGAGTGACAAGTGAAAAGAAGCAGAAGTGTTGTGTATACAAACAGAACGCGGGTGGAAACGCGAAAGAATACAGAAAACATTCGAGAAAAAGCGATTACAATTACGGAACGAAGCTAAGGCCCACTCTGCATACCGGGATGGGGGCCAAGGTGTACAGCCACACGATCGAAAGATTGCATTATTCGCCGGCACCGACTAGGCATTAATTTTTAAATCTCCACCAGTTCCCGAATGCTGTGATGCGCTTCTTTGTGATGCGTGCTGCGTACGCGAACGGGAAGGAAGAAAACTCGACGCGACGCAAGCCTTTTTGTTGCTTCGCGTCCCTCAACCGCGAGGGCGATTTAAAAGCCTCCGCGCAACGTGGTCATCTCCAAACGACGCAATCAAAGCAAACGATAGGAAAGCGAAAGAGAGAAGGCGACACGGCGATACAACAGTCAGTGTGTGCGAAAGAGAGGAGTTAAGGTAGCTCCTAGCACACGGCGCATCAAGGTTAGTTCGGGGAAAGAAGAAATATGCCGTAGAAGCAGAAACCTTTTAATGCTGCGTGGTGGGGATGAGAAAAACAAGAATCTTCCTCTTTCCCATGGTGTGTGTTCTTCCCCGGGTGCGGGCATCGTGCGTTGCGCAAGCATAAAAATCCAACATGAATGCTCGAGCACCGAGCGTGACTTTTGCGATGCTATTGATTCCCCTAAAAAATAAAAAAAAATAGATTTTTTTTTAATTTATTTTAGTTTTCATCAACATGTGCAACATAACAAAATTGAATGTTGCCTGAAAACAAATGCACTACTTCAAAAAACTTTACCCAAGTTAAAGAAACATAAGATCACGTTCGATTTCAATACTTTCCTTCAGCAGCGCTGAACGGTTGCACGCACACCATTGAACGCATGGTGAAGTGGTGTGCGTGAAAGCACGCCCCAACAGCAAGCCAGTCCGTGCCAGCAGCGCCATCTGCAGGCGTTCGCGCTGAAGCACGCTTCTCAACACAACACAGCACACACACACTCCATTTACAGGCCTCGGCGAATTCGGTTGGTTCTACGGCGCGAGCTCCCGTGCTGTTCCAGAGCCACCTTATCGCCCGTACAAATATCCGAGTTGTGCTGCCAGCATAAACGGTCCGCTAGTGAAAGTTCGTGGTGTTTGAAACAGTGTGTGGAATAAATAATCGTGAAGTGTGGCTTTCCGTTGTGAAACCGACGCGCGTGTTCGAATTCGAAGCAAGCCGCTACTCGGATCGCCAGTGGTGTAAAAGAGCAACATTTAATTCGGTTGAATCTACAGCGCTCTTACGTGCCCGTGGAAACACACTCTGTTTGGAAACGTACGACGGCAAAACGGATCACAATTTGTTGTCCTCCCAGCGGGCAAGTGAAAAACAACGCAGTGAAACGTCAGTGCTACCAACACCAAACATTCACAAACATGCCGATGGTCACGCTGACCTCGGCGGCCCACGTCGTCCCACAGCGCCGGTTCGATATCCTGCGCCGCAGTACTAGCAGTAGCAGCGATCGCGATGCCGGTGTGTTTTCCGCCGACGAGCTGATGGACGAACGGGCAGACCGGGCGAACAGGAGCGTGGATGACGAATCGTCGTCCGTGTCGTCGCTGTCGGAGCCGGAAGAGCCGGAGACCGTGGTCCAAACGTACCCGATTCTGCCCCGTAGCCCTACCCCGCCAACAAAGGCAAAGACCACGACGGCGACAACGACTACGACGCGTGGCCGAACATTGCGACAACCGCAAATCACAGGTGAGTTTGAAAACGCCGTGTACACCCTAGAGCGTAAGAATGAGAACGCTTTCTCCGCCGGAGAAGAAGCAATTAGTTGCGGTTTGGTGCGATCGGTTTGCTTTCTTCCTTTTAATG
>KZ067185.1:41120-55744 GCA_002091845.1 Anopheles cracens | reverse complement strand
CTTTTTAATTGTTCTACCGGTAATGACCAATTCTGACGAAGCGAAGAGTTTCTTATCGCTTCAATCTGGCTGTTTTGGAACAATACTTTTTATGACTATTTTCGACACGCGATCATTTTTTACCTTTTTTCTCTAAAAAGAAGAAAAATCGACCGTGTAATAGATGTGTGAAGTGTAAGCGGCACAATATGGATTCGATACGGGCCTGGCGGGAACCCTTAATTTGTCTTTCGAAAGAAGGGTTTGGATAAATTTCCTTCCAGAAGGAGTGCCTTCCCGACGCATATCCACCCTTAAAGGATACCTTTCTTCTGTTCGCGGTTTAGATCTTCCCCATATGAACAAGAATGGACAGGAAAAAATCATAAAAAATGAGTCCCGTAACCGGTGAGAATTAAATAGGCAGAAAAGCACACATAATGCTTACGAGGCGTGTGGTGGGAGTGCAATCCATACGGCGAAGGATTCTGATGATCACCGATTGCTTCCTTTCTGTTTGCTTCACCTCACATGCGGGAAGGTGCGGCCGATTCAGTGCGTGAAATATGTTGCTTAGGAAAAATGATCATGGCGTAGTATCTTCTCGCAACCGAAACCTTTCTTTCCCCACCGAAACCAACATGTTCTGGTTCTGTGTTTTATGGTTCGTCGCGTTTTTCAACGGTTTTTTTGTGTTCCTATCTCTCTCTCTCCGGTCTTTGCACTTCACGTGGAACATTAAAACGGAACGCTACAGCTGGCTTCCCTAAACGGAGAGGGGGTGCTGCTGCGATGCAACGAACAAGCATTGTTCAGGATCTATTTTCCATATTACACACCCTCATTGTGGTTGTCTTCCGGGCCCCCGCGAGACGAACACGCTCGAGGGTGAAAAGATCGTTATTTTTTCTGCTGTTCTGCTTTCTTCGGCTCTTGAAGGAAATTAGTGCCGGAGTGTTTCCACTTGAGCGCGAGACAGTTATGTGCGGTCGTGTTTTTTACGATCTAATTGAACCTCCAACAGCGCACGGTTGACTTCACGCGGAAGAACGTTTCGGATTCGCGATGCGGGGCCAAATCCGTGGTTCCTCTTGGCGTGCACTTGCGCGTTAAAGTGTAATTATGCAATTGTCTTGTTCCAGTTTCGCGGTCGTTGTTCTCGGTTCTGCTTTTACGAGTCCGCCGTATTGTGCAATTAGTGATTTAAGCCAGCATGAACTCTGCTGGTTTGCTTGCGAATTGATGCGAATTCAAGTAGAAAGATCATTTTCTGCATGACCTCTATCGGTGGAGAACATTGACGGGAGAAACAATTTAAATTAACGTCTGCATTCTACCAGATGTCGAATTCAGACAACCGATAAGAAACATGATTTTCATACAAAACATGGAAACGTTGGATGAAGTGAAGCGCTCCATTTTTACTCATACTAAGACAAAAAAGGTTCCAACAGCCGCTCTGGTGGTTCCTTCAAGGTTTGCAATTTTTGTGTAGACAGTTTTTTGTTCCAATTTGTGTTCCACTTCTGGAAGCATTGAGTCTTCGTCGTAAAAAACAAATTTGTGCATGCTTAGCTTTTCTGACCGCGCACGGCCGTAACTTTCCCGGTGACTCATTGACACCATAAGCAATCGGTGGGGCATTTTGTGCTAATTAATGCATCATACGTTAACCGCCGAAGGATTTCTTGTGGCATTGGGAGATTAGTAGTAAAAAAGCAAGAGGGAAGTTCAAAAGGGCACATAGCCACGCAAATTTTCTCTTCCTGTTTCCTTCTTTCGGTGAGGTCACAGTCGGTCAATTTATTCGGTTTTTTGCCCTGTCCGCTTCTCGCTCGCCTGACCTAACTTGACCGGAAGAAAGCGTGCGGTGAGGAGCACCTTTTTGTCGTGTTTCTCTACTTTCCTTCCGAATTATTTTTGCCTCTGCAACCTTCGGTTCCCTTCCGCAGTTGAGGTTTGTTACGGAAAAAAGTGAAGTAATAGCATGTTTGCTATTTTGCTTGTCATTACCGCTAAATTAGGGAGCTGTGCGTCGTGTTTATCCCTCTTGAAACTGATACCTGGTGGCGGATAGAAGAAGAAGGGGCATGACGAAACGGTTTGCCCGATCTATGACGGAAACCCAAAGTTCTCGGCTCCCGCTGTGTTGTGGGAAGGCCACAATCACAGCAGGGTCGTGCATTATTTGGCACCCAAACACACATATGGGCCCTTCCATGTCCCTGCCGCAATCTCTCCGCCACCACCGGAAGCCAGATCAAAGCACGGCGGGGGAAACAGGAAGGAATGCGGTGCAATCTGGGTTGGGTGCGTTCCGTGCGCTCTGAAAACGGGAGCATTCACCCGTTGCGCCCGCTGTCCATTGTGCTAAATTATACCGTTTCCGTGTGTGTTTTAAAGCAGCGCTTTGAATTGAATTTTCTGCTCTAAAAGCACCCAAATCGGTTGAGAATGAAATGTGCATTGTGGGGAGTAAGGGAACGATTCCAAATGACGTTAATAATAGGTATAATTAGTACGGTTCTAACTCAATAAAGGCTGTTTTATTTATTCTCGTTTATTGTTGAAATTGCATTAAGGGGATAGAGGAGGAGGCCTTTGTGTGAAGAATAATTTTCATATTTGATTTTTAAATTGGCAGCTCGTGTTGTAAAGTCTTTTTCATATTAACGGACCCAGTTGAGTTCGTTTCGTTTAAAATTCTCAAATTAAAACTATATTGCTCTTCAAGTTTAGATTCTCCTTGAAGAGGAACGTTTTTTTATTATTCAATGTATATTTCGCTGGATAGAAATATTGTCATCTTATTCAAGATAAAAGTTTATCTGTTTTTCCAAACTTTGCTCGCGTGGCGCCATCTGTAGGTGGGAAACGATAACTTAAAATTAATTTATATATTACGGATAAAAACCTGTAGTTTTCGGATGAAATTTACCTTTGTTATCGCTAAATGATCGCAACTTCTTTTTGTGTTGTAGCTTTCCTCTTCCCGAGACAAAAGGATGCATTCGACTCGATCAAACACATGCGTTGATAAGCTGCGTAAATTCAGCCCATAATATCGAGGTCAGCGAGCGGCCAAATTTTATCACATCCTGTGTTGTGCTGTGCGGTGCTTCGGTTTATTTTGATTTTTCGCCACTTTAATGCTGAACGGCTGCTGCTGCTGCTACCGAAGAAAGAGTCGTCTGAACACCTGGGTCGGAGAAAAGTGCATCCGTTCGCTTTTTCCCCGTTTCGCGAGCACACGATGTTTACAATACTTATCGCTTTTTTTTCGCCTCTGCCTCTCTCCTCTAGAGTACGTGCGGCTTTGGTAGCTGCGTCGATATGAAATTATTATTTTCCACGTCCAGCGTGCTGTTCCTTCCTCCCGCAGGGTACCATTTTAACGAACGCGGCAATATAATACGACGCTTGTAAATCGAACTACCGAATTTCGCCATCACACGCTGCTTATGTCTTCCTCTCGTCAGATAACTCTCGAGTCGGGAAGGCGTTTGTTTTGTTCGGTTGGTTCGTCTTGCCGCGTCTGGCCCCTCACTCCGGCGAACGTCAGTAGCCGGCTTGGCCTGTCGGTTGTAAAGACGATCTGTTTCTTCGCGATCGCATTTTAAAACGTGCATCCATCCATTCCTTCCATCGATCACACACTCTCTCGTCCGCCGCGGCCGGAAACGGGTTTTGGCCTCGTCGATGGTGCAGTTTTCGCGAAAGTTCAACCGATGAAAATGGGCCCTTTCTTTGCGTTCTTTTCGTATGCAAGCATTTTTTTGCCGGTTTTATTTCTTCCTCTGTACAACATGTTACGTGTTTCGTTTTTTTTTGTTGCGTCCGATCGACTTGTTTTTTTCGTTCGTTTTGTTCGTTTTATTTGCGTTTTTGTTGTTGTTCCGCCCTGCGAGTGGCTTAAAAGATGTTGTTTTGCTGTTCTTTTTTTTTTGTTTGGCACGATAATCTTTCACGAAAGTGCAATAATAAGGGTGTAAAGTGACAGCCAGACAGCGTCCTGCAAATAAGAGAGTCCCATTTCGTTACGGACGATACGGAAGCACAAAATAATACACTTTTGGAATACAATTTTGAACTCGAATATCTTCTAAAAGGCATCTAAGTTTCAAAAAGTAACCAATTTGAGGAATCAGAACCTAAGAAAACTTTAGTCAAAAGTCAATATTACAAGTGTTTTAAGTTAAAATTAAGTCTAGAAAGGCGAACATTTATAAAATATTTCATTTGAGTTAGTTCTGGTGCATGTCAAGAGATGGCGCCACTTGATATATAGAATGCTGCAATACATTTAGCCTATTACAGCTCATATGTGATGTTTTTTCTTGCAGAATGTTATTATCCAATGTTTTCCCGCTCAAACCGAGGAAAAATGCTACCAATTCATGAAACATTCGTGATAAAATAATGTTTTTGAATTCGGAAAATCGGAAAATCCACATTTACCTTGACGAAGTTTGTTCAATTAGTTTCAGTTAGTTTTTATTATAAGTTGATTATGAAACGATTATGATGTAGCTGAAATAATTACTTAAACATAGATTATGAATTGGTTTTTGTTAAAGATACAACATCATAAAGGTCAACATTCGTATGCTTTTATGTTGTTTATGTTGCCACCGTGCTACCGTGACCCGTTTTACGTTCTTTCGGTCTCTCTCTTTGTCCTGTCTTGTGTATTATCAATCCGCGCGAGCTTTCTCTTCCCTCGGCTCTTCTGTTTTGTTGTTTACATCATACTGCAGGGAAGTCTCGGAAATTTAGCCAGTACTTTTCGCAAATTGTGCATGAGGTTCCGCAAAATAAGAGCACAACGTGCCCAACCGAGAAGAAAAAGCCCAGTCTTCGCCTGATTTCATCATCCGCGATATCAAACCCCATGGACCGGGGCTGTTGTTTTGTCGACTTGGTTCCTCCAGGCAAGGAACCCTACCTCGTGTGTGTGTGATGCCCGCTGTGTTTTCATGTCTTCTTTCTACCTACCGCTCTTGATTTTGCCTTCAAAAACTACGCACCTTCTTCTCCGATTACTCATGCACCCGCCCCCGCCGTGCCTACCCTTGACAATTGCTACAAACAGTTACTTTACGCGCGCGCGCGCGCACGGCGCAAGCATAAACACGTTTCATCCTGTCGCGAACGAGTTGGTGCGGGTAGCGATTTGCCGCGAGTAACAGCGCACTGTCGTTGTCGTATCGTGGTTAGACCGTTTGAATCATGTTGTTTGTACGCTTCTGTCCATCACAATCAGAGTCTTATGAGTGTGCTCTCGGTTGTGTGTGTGTGTGTGTGGGGATGATGCTTGATTATGTTATTATTATGGTACGCTCTCATCGACAAAGGCTATGTAAATTTCATATCAAAGATGAATTTACAGCAAAGTTATTATTGATTAGATATTTATCTTATCAACCTAGCCAAAATGACGATAAAAACACATTCAACTTTCTACCATATCATGACAGATTATAGAATGGTTTGAGGAGATACGAGAACAAAAATATTTTATTTTTTTTTATCGCAAAAATGTTCGAAAAATCGAAATTTCGCATTTAATGGTCTTAAAATTTCCGCTAGTTTGATTTGATGTGTCGTTCTTCCTGCTGTCCATCATGTAATAATCAACTTTTTTCTTATTTTAAGAATGACCCAGTCTCCGACATAAACTTTCATCCGCCTCAATCATCCCACACAGTCTAGCCGTTTGTCAACCGTACAAGCCGAAGCACCGTTTGTGTTTATTATTGTCGCAATTAATTGCCTTCACCACACACGGACGCGTGTTTCTCTGCGTGGCGGAACATCTGCTTCCTCGTTGCCGTGAGTCGCGTGCTTTTTGAAGAAGAAGCGTGCCATCGTTTCTTTTCCTTGTGCAAACAACACACGCGAACACGGCCGGCCGGCGTGGAATCATTGCCAGAAGGAGAAGGAGCGCGAGATGGCTATTTGCATTCGCGTCGCGTCTTATCACAACACCACGAAGAAGCCGAAGAGCTGGAGGGGTGACGAAGAATATGAATATATCGTAGTGATTTGAAGACTAGCCGATCATTCGCTCGGGGAGTTAGTTTCTAGCGCCGGCTTGTCCTTGAAATACCATTCGCTTGCGGCCGTGTCCAGTAAGCGGCTTTCCCGCGCAAACTTCACGCGCGGACCCTTCTGGGATTGGTTCGTCCGGTGTTTTCGGTGGTTGCGCAATACTGTCGAGATACACACACGTGCCTTGAAAGTGCGGCTGAAGGCCACGCGGCAGCTTTATACCACTTTTGCTAGCTGCTCGCTGCTACATCCTGATGAGTTCCTTTTTTTTCGTTCGTGCGCGTCATTCTCCGTCTCCTTGTTTGCGTCTTGGGCTTTTCTAACAGGTAGAAACAGGTAGCTTCTAGCTGAGCACGGCAGACGGGATCCGGGAACCGAAAGATCAACAAGTCAAACGCTTTTCGGGCCAAAATGCGAAAGCAAAACAGTTTTCGGTGTAGCAGATGTGTTTTTTGTTTGTTGGCTGTTCCTTCCCTTCACGGCTGGCGCTGCTTTAAGAGCAGAAGGAAAGGAGGAGGGAGTGTTTGATCCTGACCAGCGGCACTGCTTCGATTCGGTTACCTTTTTTGGCGTGTGTGGCGTGTCGAACAGATGTGAAAGGTCGCCGCGCTTCCAAAGCAAAAAAGCGAAGAAATGGCACGCGCGTTACGTTCAGGTGATCACCATTTGCTTCTTGTACACCAGGCGGCACCACATGTGCGATGAAACTGTATCTCTGGAAGGGGAGAGTTCACAACATACGGATCAGGCTGTTAAGCGAGAGCGTGGTGCATAAATTAGAATACATTTGGTGGTTTTCACGAAAAACCATACCGCAACTTTAAATCCTTCTCGTGCCCTTTTGCACGCTGGATCGCGGACTCCCACAATCGGCCATATGTGGCCGCGCCCGGCACAAGGATACGACGTTCCACGTGCGCGTTTAATCTTTCCCGTCGATCAAGTTGTGGTTTACGCGCCGCTGTGGGGAAGCGGCATGCATAAAACATGAGACGGGCCCCCGGGAAGTGCATCGAAGCCAAACGGCGCAACATGGTTGCTGGTGATGGAGTGCATACATAATTCCTGAAAGCGAGATCGGTTTGTAAAATCCCGAATTTAAAATGCACACACACATTCCGGATAATGTGTGCATGACGGCGCGGCGTATGTAGCGAGATCGGTTTGTAAAATCCCGAATTTAAAATGCACACACACATTCCGGATAATGTGTGCATGACGGCGCGGCGTATGGGGATATTAATTGACCGTACAGAACATCTGGTCCTTTCGAGGCTGTTTGTGTGGTCAATATGGTCGTTTTTTGTTGTTGCTAAAATCGAAATAAATTAAAGAATGCGTGGAACGAATTAGTAACGGTCACTTTGAAGCTCGTTAGAGGATGGAGGATCATGCTGTCGGGAACAAACAATTCGTTGCGGGTTTTTCGAAAGCTTTTCTAGCAGCGTACGAATCGTATCGTGTATGGAGAAGCGAAACGAATGATAAATTCGCAATTGTTTTCCAAACAGACCACTCTAACTAGGTTCTAACAATGTTTAGAGGATCGTGTGCTCTCTTTCCAAAAAGGATCATAGCTCTTCACAAGGATTGCTGCTCAAAATTCTCTTGACAAGCATTTCTAAAGGGAAGATAAATTCGAGAGCAGCAGAAAAAGGTATTGGAAGAAGCACACAGCGGTCCATATTGCCCGGATCGATTTTCTAAAGGGAAGATAAATTCGAGAGCAGCAGAAAAAGGTATTGGAAGAAGCACACAGCGGTCCATATTGCCCGGATCGATTGTTCTACTGACCACCGTGTCTTATCGCTTTTGTTGGACGCTCTTTACGTGGAAACGGCCCCATCACTCCGCGATAAGCTTGCCGGTTGCGCTTTGTCCTTTTCCTTCGCTTTCGACCGCCCGTTGGTGATCTTTCCGCTGACCTTTCTCGGACACTATCGTCGCACCAAACCGAATTACAAGAGCATAATGTTTCCGTGTCTTTTTCGTCGCTGTAACTAAAACGCTTTCTTCTCGCTTATCTCATTTTAGAATTTTTGAAAGAACGCAAGCGTCGCCTGTCCTCCACGGTCGCGGTGGAGAAAATCTCCGCCAAGAAGGTGCGCATGATGCTAGCGGCGTCCGACTCGGAAGCGTCGTCGTCATCGTCTTCGTCGGCGGTGAACTAACCTAACCGAGTGCCATCTCCTGTCGGTGACGTTTGTTGTAGGGGGTACGAGAACGTCGCAGCAGCAGCCAACAGCCAGCAGGACCAACGAATCTGTAACTTGAAACAACAAACTTTGGTGTAGTTGGCAATGGTAATACGCGGACACGACGAGTGTGTGTCGTAGGATGTACGCCATTCCATCTCTCGTCGGGGACGCGTATTACGAAATCCACCATCATCTTCATCCCGTGTAAGACAAACACCCGGAAGCTTTTCATTTCTCTTCACTATTATTTAACGCTATTTTATGAACGGATATGCCTCGAGAGTACAACCTTTCTTAGTTTAATTTTGATAATCTCCCATGTATATCATACAAATTCGAACCAGATTTTCCAACAACAGCTTCCCGAGACAGTTTCGATCAATTTCCGTTTAGAACAGCTATCAAACTTAAACTTTTTCGTCTCTTGTGTCTCGTTGTTCTTAGTTTTGTTACTTTATTATTTTGATGAGTTTTTTATTATATTTTTTATTTTGCTATACATATTTATGTAAATGTACATACAATGCTAATTGTATATGATAGTTTTACACATACACACAACCGGTACAGAAAATATCGAATACTACCCCCACTGTAGGACGCAGTTTAGAACGATAGTTTGCTTCTCTGGTGTGTGCGTTTGCAAAATGCAAGCTTTCCCCAACCAATAGAACGCCGCACCTGAGTTCTATAGCTTCTGGAAAGGTTGCGCAAACGACGCAACGCAGAAAGTGGAAGTTTCGAAAGTACAGACAAGAACACTGAACTATTCTATAATGCATTTACTTTTAAAATTGTAAATAAAAATAGCCATACGACGGTGTATTATTATCTGTAAAGGAGAAAATCGTTCCCTTACTCAAACCATCTGCTCGACGGACGATAAGCGAACAAAGCTAAATGGTTTGAAGGAAACGATTTTCGACTAATTTCCACTACGACACAGTTAGATAAGATCTACAAACGCCAATCTTGCGGATTGGAAGAAAACGATCTCATACTCTAACACACCTTGTGCATTATAAGGAGTAAACTTATCTTTTCGCATACACACCGAAACAGAGATGAAGAGTAGCTATGACGCGCAAGTGTTGCCAATTTCCGGCCATCTTTTTCTTCTCTAGACTATCCTAGTCCTTTCGCTTGTATCTTCTTTCTGCTAGCGCCGCTAGAGCTAGATTTTATGTGCTTTTCCTTTTTCGAAAGCTGTATGTAACACCATAAATTCTCGTGCCAAAACCGAGAGTGGGAAAAGAACGTGTAATTTGCGCATTTTAGAGTTAATGACACAGGCACGCCTCACGTGAGACTTTGCGGAGAGAGTTCGGTTTGTGTCGAGACCTATAGGAAGAATGTGATTGTATTTGATCTGAGCGTGGATTGGCAAATCTTCTTGCTTTCTTTCTGTAGTTCCGACGCTCCCGAAGTGAAGTATCCTATTGGGAAACTAAATCGAACATAAGCATATGTTACCACACTATAAATTAACACTGCAAACGATAAAATTACAAAAGAATTATACAGTTAAACCTGTAACAATCATAAGCATGTGAGCAAAACAAAGATCAAATTTGGACGACCCTTTTCCACAGTTTCGTCTCGTGCGGTGGCGTGTTTGCTAGCGATAGATTATCCCTTCTACTCAAATGTCCCCTCAATAATTTATACCGTAGGGTTACTATTTCTTAAAGAAAGCAATGCTACGCTACGGAGCGAAGAGTCGAGATTGGCACATGCAATTATGTAGCTACGTTAGGAGTTAGTGCGCTCGTGTTTTTTCACGTGCGAATAGTTGCGCGCGCTACTATTACATTCGAATTGTCCACAACGTGTGTTTCCTGATTCGTGAGCAGTACCCACCCGCCTCCCCCATTTTTAATAATGTAAGCGTAATTTAGAGTCCCTTTTTTGTGAGTATTATAGCATAAGGGATCGCCACAGCCACCGCCACAAACGCTAACATAATTGTGTGGTGGAGGTCTGTGCGGTGTTACTGTGTGCGTTCCCTTTAGTTTAATACATTCATGGTAATAAACAAAACGGAATCGTTTGATCTCTTGTTAGATACGTGCTTACGCCGAAGCATCTCCACCGCCCACAATCAGGCTTTCCTTGCTGCCGGTGCCGGACGAACCCTTGGAGGGTACAGTCGGTTCCGGATCGGTCATCAGCTCCGTTTTGATCAGCGGCACCAGCGGCGGGCTGGCGACGGTCGGTGGTGGTGATGCTACCTGCGGTGATGGTGGTCTCGGAGCTGCCCCCGTGATGTTCTTGTGAGCCGGAAGTGGCGTCGCCGGAGTGGTGCTGAAGGTTGGAATGATGGTCGCGGTCGGAGGAGCAGCATCTTCCTTCGACGGTGGCGGAGGAAGCATACCCTGACCGGGTTGCGGTTTGGCAGCGACAGGACGTGCTACTGCAATGTCCTCAGCGGTTCCGGTGGTGGTGGACGCGGCCACTGGAGCAGGTGCCTTGCGTTTGATGACCTTTGGCGGTGAATTAACACCGGACACGAGCGGTTCTGGATCACCACTGTGGACAACGCCTTGTCCCTCGACTGGTGGCGTACCACTTCCGTCCTCGTCGTTGCTGCTATCCTTAGAGTCGGATCTCTTCTTCACCAGCTGTGACTCGGTACGTGTGATTTGGATGATCGGAGGAGGCGACTGAATCGGCGGTGGAGGTGACTGCACCGTCGGCACCGGTGGCTCTTTGCCCGGCGGCGGCGACTTGATCGAAGGTGGCGCCGGTGACTTCAGCTCCAGACTGGTCTTCTTCTCCGGTGCCGGTGTTGCCTCCGGCGAGGGCGATTTGCTGCCGGCGATCGAAGTATTCGTCCCGTTTCCGTATGCAGGTGGAAAAGTGACACTGAAACTAATCGCTCACGTACACATCAAAACCAGGTTTTGTTGGTCCCTTTTTCTCTCCGTAAAAGGATACCTTTAGTAAGTTATTTTTATTCATTTTCCATTAGATTCAAGTACAACAAACAGATGGTTCACAGCGTATTGGTATCCGATTCTAATATGCATGGCCGCATATTCTCCTAACACAAGTAAGTCGTTCACATACACAAACTGCTGTGTCTTACGTTTCTTTCAATCTTTTACGCTCTATTTTAGATTATCGTCACCAGGAGTTATCACACTGCAATGTTTGGGTCGGATTCATCATGCTCCTACAGCCAACCACTCTTCGGCTGCCGTTTGATGGTGGTCACATCGTCCACCTTACGGTACGGACGCAGACAGGGCGGCGAGGAGGCCGCACGGGCCGCATCCGCCGAAGCATCTCCACCGCCCACTTTTTTTAGGGGCGATTTGCTTATTAAGCTATAAAGCATGCAAATCACACGACAAACCAGTTCATTTTCGCCATCAACGTTAATAAAATAAATCTGGCTAGGTCATCATTTATTTACCTCGTTTGGGAAAATTTTCTTCTTTGTATAGGCATTCTGCTTTTAACAGATACATTCCCTTTTGCACAGGATATTCCCTCTTAAACAGGATCACTTCTTGTGAAAGATCTACTCCTTTCGACAGTTCTATCTACTTACTTACTTAGTTAACTTTGCCGTTGAAAATCACGTTTAAATCTTTGTGGAAAACGCGTTTTATGAAAGAAAATTGAACTCGCAAACTCAAATGACTATGACTCAAGAGCAGCTATATGCGAAATTTATCATGTTATCTGTTCGATTTAATATTCTAAAATATCATAATATTTCAGGGTATGTATTGCGGCTAGAATCGTCAGTAATATTAAAACATGATAATTCACCATCTAAAAATAGGTTTAACATTGAAAATTGCCATCAGCTCAGATGAGTTTGACACCTTTGATCTAGCATTTGCACCCCGCTGACACATACACACATTGTGTGCGTTCCCTTTAGTTTAATACATTCATGGTAATAAACAAAACGGAATCGTTTGATCTCTTGTTAGATACGTGCTTAGAGGCGTAAGGATGCAAATGTAAGCTACAGAGGATACTATCCAACTGTGGTAAAAGTAATAGAAACCCACAGCTAAATGCAATAGAACAAAAAACACGGAAGCACACCATACAAAAAAATAGGGATACACATACCATTATTCAAATGATCTAACAAAAATACAATCTCTTCAAAAGAGAAAAAGGGAGAGTAAACAAGATAACGATGGACCAGACACAATAACGATACCGAGCAACTGGGGAATAGTAATTCAACAACATTAAAGCAATAGTAGCAATAGAGTCCAATGCCAGAAGCAGATAGATGCGTGTAAAAATATTAGATTTATGTTTTAAACCGCAGGAACCACGATCCACAACACCAGTAAAGGCAACGTGCAATACGGTATTGGGTGTGAGGAGGCAGGCAAACGCGTGAACTTCTCACGTCGCCGATCCCTCCCCCCACTGTACTCTGGTTGTACTCTCAATGCCGGGGGGTAGTGTTGGTGATCGTCTTTCCAGAGGAGAGGGATTTTATATATACACACCTAATTAGGTTGTAGCTATAAACGAGGGTAGATTAGAGTATCGACTAAGACAAGTGGAAACGTTGGAAAGCAGAAAAATAAAATTCTAATGAACCTATTCGAAAGTAACCACTGGCTTTTGCTTGAGGGATTGTGATGCCCAGAAGCGCGTGTACGACTTGATACCCTGCAGCTCAAAGTTCTCCAGCCCCACCATACCGAAGCTGGCCCAGAACAGCGATTGCGACGACTCGAACAGGCTGCAAGGGGAAAATGCGTGTGCGTCATTGTGCGCGTTGCCCGACCCGAAACCGTACCCTGAACGTACTTGCCAAACCGTCTCCATTTCATGCACGCATCGCCCTGATTGTCCCAGTCCGGCAGGCCGCCCTTCAGACTGTAGCACTTCGACTTCTCCAGATCGGCGAAGTACCACAGCAGCTGATTCAGACCGCACGCGAACGCGAACAGCACCAGCGAGTAGATGAAGAAAAACTTCACGATATCGATCACCATGCGGCCGAGCGAGATCTGCAGCGGTCCGAGGTGCGGATTGATCGAGAACAGATGCACCAGCTTGAGCGCGGAGAAGATGTTGGCCGCCGCGAACAGGCCCTCCGCGATGAGCTGCGGATCGAAGTCGTCCCAGTGCTCGCGGGCGATGTAGGCCGTGCTCGGGTCCGCCGCGATCTGCGACGTCTGCTGGATGTAGGCGATGATGCGAAGCAGCGCCACGCAGCAGTACAGGAAGTTACGCGAGAAGTCGATAAAGTTCCACATGTTGCGGAGGTAGCTCCGGATGCCCTCGATGAAGATCTCCTGCGTTTCCTCCCAGATGAAGCCCATCACGTAGATGACGACGAGGCACTCGAGGTACGTTGGCCCGTTGCCTCGCTGGCGGGCCAACTCCTCCTGTAGCGCTCGTTTCATGCTTTCCGTGCCGAACAGGAGCACCACTTGCACTTCCGCTCGTTGCGAGACGAGAATGAGTAGAACTGGGTAGGCATTTGGAAGAAGAGTATGAATTAATTAACTCCCTACGAGAGAATCACTTTTTCGAGGTTGCAGAGAAACTTGGATTCGAAAAAGAATAATCAAGGTAATCAAGGTGTGCGTAAAGGAAAGAACGTGTTAGAGAAGGAACAATATGTTGATAGAGCTAGAGCCTTAAGCCACTGATTAGACTTTTTTGATTACCAAAATGTTATAGCTTCTGATCATAATGAAACTAATTTCATATTTCATTACAGGACTTTAGGCTCATAGGACTTTGGACTTTGAATGTAGTAACTGTTCGTACAAAAACTCGCCACTTTACACTGTGGGCAGTACTTACACAGGAAGAATAGATAAGACGACGCGTGAATCAAGACACGCACATGACCACACGCGGACTGCCTGCTAATAGCCGCTAACAGGATTAGTCCAGCCAGCCAGCACGTTCGCCGCCGGAGCGCGAGCCGGCTCAACTCCGCCGAGAGTGCGAGCGCGTGACGGACGGACGGAGTCTATAAAACGTCCCGCGCCGGTGGACGACCGTTTTTGATGGCTTCGGTCGGTCACACCGTGAGCACAGAGTAGTTTGGTGGTCCAGCGTCTACCAGCTCCAGGACCACCCCCGGGGGGTCTGTTCCAGGTTGGCGACCAAATTTGCTGGTGCTAGTTGGTGCGGGTCGTGTGTGCAAGTGGTCTCAGTCTCAGGTGATTTCTCTCGGTGAAGATAAGCAGCATTCCCGGCGGGAAAGTGCTCGATCGTGTAAAGTACGAAGTGCGAAGCGTTTTCGGGTGTTGGAAAATGAAGATTGTGCTACTTGATCCGTTACCCACAGAATCGAGTATTATTCTACCACACGTGTATGCGTTTTCCAATGCTAAAAATAATCATCCAAACAGTGCTTGTGGTAATTTGATTTGTACGCGGCCAATGCAA
>KZ067185.1:22300-39819 GCA_002091845.1 Anopheles cracens | reverse complement strand
TGAATCTAGGAGTTTGGAACCATGGATCTACATTTCGATCTACGCTTTGGCTCTTATCATTAGCTCAACTGATGCCGATCAAGTCGGAGAAGTTCTAAATAGAACCTGATAAATGCTATAAAAAAATCGATCTTTGCTAGAGCAGGGGTGTCAAACACACGGCAAAAATCGAGCAATAATATCAGAAGAACATCGCTTTTAACGGAGGATGAATTTAGGCATTCGAGTGTTATAAGTACCAATGTGTTTTAATTTAATTCAAAATTGTGATTTGTTGTTCTTAATGGATTGTTTTACCGGTTTTGGGAACACATTTATTACCTTTGTTTTATCTTTTTAAAATGCATTTCCACATTTAAATTTCCAGAATAGAACACTGGTGATGATAATAACCAAGAAATTTTATACGAACATGCCTAAATTTTAGATAAACTGATGTTGGCACTCAACAACAATACAGGAAAGCAATATATAAAACGTTGAAAACGTGTTTTATACATTTCAAACTTGTAATGGATGATAAGCAGCATTTAAAGAGTCGATTTTAAACATTATTATGTCATGGTATGTTTAAATATTTAAAAAAAAGTTTTAAAAAACGTTACAAATGTTAAGAACATCCTCGAAAAATGTGTGAAGATCGTGAGAAATCGTAAAAGAGCATTTTTTTAGTTTCGCTACTTCATAACAGATGGCGCCACTAGAAGCTGTTGGTTGCAGTTTCAAAGCGATACTGCTGGCGATTTCCAGAATTGAACATTCATGAAGTGGAGCTGCTGGACCAATCGCGCAGCTCGCAGGAGTTGGCCATCATCCTGAATTACGATCCGAACTCGCCACCGTACATGGACGGTGACCATATGAAGCTGACGCGGTTGGAGCTGGCGATCGACTACAAGCAGAAGAAGTTTGTGGCCCATCCAAACATCCAGCAGCTGCTGGCGGCCATGTGGTACGAGGGCGTGCCGGGCTTTCGGCGCAAGTCGGCCTCGGAGAAAATCTTTATCATTGTGCGCACGGCGGTACTGTTTCCAATCTACTGTATGATGTACAGAGAGAGAGAATGTGTTCCTTTTGGAATGTCCTAGTCTGTAAAGAGTAAAGAACGCATTGCATGTATCGATCAGACCATGAGGCCTAGTTTGATTGAGGGTAACCAAAATGTATCGTCTTACAACACACTCACCAGAACAATGTTTTCTCCACAGAGCTGGCAAAGAGTTGACATCAACACAGCCATGTTTACACCGGACGTTACGCCCCTGATGCTTGCTGCCCACAAAAACAACTACGAAATCCTGAAGATTCTGCTCGATCGTGGCGCAACGCTACCGATGCCTCACGATGTGAAGTAAGTTCCCCTGGGATGTCCACTCCGGCGCAAGTTGCCATCCTCACTAACTCGTTCTCCATCTCCAGATGCGGCTGCGAGGAATGCATACGCCGTTCGTCGGAAGACTCGCTCCGGCACTCGCTGGCACGCGTCAACGAGTACCGTGCGCTGGCGAGTCCATCGCTGATCGCACTCAGCTCGCAGGATCCGCTGCTGACCGCTTTCCAGCTGTCCTGGGAACTGCGCAATCTCGCCTTTGCCGAGCAGGAGTGCAAATCGCAGTACCTGGAGCTGCGCCATCAGTGTCAGAACTTTGCGGTGGAGCTGCTGGACCAATCGCGCAGCTCGCAGGAGTTGGCCATCATCCTGAACTACGATCCGAACTCGCCACCGTACATGGACGGTGACCATATGAAGCTGACGCGGTTGGAGCTCGCGATCGATTACAAGCAGAAGAAGTTTGTGGCCCATCCGAACATCCAGCAGCTGCTGGCGGCCATGTGGTACGAGGGCGTGCCGGGTTTTCGGCGCAAGTCGGCCTCGGAGAAAATCTTTATCATTGTGCGCACGGCGGTACTGTTTCCAATCTACTGTATGATGTACTAGTGAGCCACCGATGTGTATCTGAGCACCCGTCGTGATAGCCGAAGCAACGAAGTATGGGCAACGAGAAGAAGGACCCGGGCGGGGTCGGCGTGCAGATCGAGTCGCCGTCGCCGGTGCCGTCGAGCTGCGGCGGCGGTTCGGCCGCCTTTAACATGATCACCAACATCAATCTGCCCGTGCCACTGTCGCTCGAGGAGAAGAAATTCCTCATGGCGGTGGAACGCGGCGATCTGGCGAGCGTCAAGCGGATCCTCCAGCGGGCCCATAGGCGACGGAACGTCAACGTCAACTGTGTGGACTCGCTGGGGCGAGGGGCGCTGACGCTGGCCATCGAGAACGAGAATCTCGAGATGGTTGAGCTGCTGGTGGTCATGAACGTCGAGACGAAGGACGCCCTGCTGCTGGCGATCAACGCGGAGTTCGTCGAGGCGGTGGAGTTGCTGTTGGAGCACGAGGAGTTGATCCACAAGGAGGGTGAACTGTATGTGAGTAATACGAGAGAGAGATAACAGATGGCGCCACTAGAAGCTGTTGGTTGCAGTTTCAAAGCGATACTGCTGGCGATTTCCAGAATTGAACATTCATGAATAATGCATCAAAAGAATGAAAACTTACCAAGAAGAATGCTAAATTAGAATTATAGTTCATAAATTATATGTGATATACGGGGGTTTAAATAACAAGCATCGGAATCAACTCATGAGAGAATTACTCTTTCAAGTCGATAACATACAAATGCGATTTATAATATTGCTATAAAAATCGTTTTTAGTTATTCTGCATCAGGCATTTCTGTGTTGATCATACATCGATCATTTCACACCCCACCGAATCGATCATGGCATCAACTAGGGGAACGGGGCCGTTGAAAAGCGACTCAATCGGATGGGAAGTACATCTTGATCGTACCTAAATTGGCATAGCAAATATCGCGCCACGTGATGTCCAACTCGTACGCCATGATCGACGAACACTCGGACACGGAGTGGAAGTTCGCTCGGACTCGGCTCTGGATGAGCTACTTCGAGGAGAGCTCCACGCTGCCGCCCCCGTTCAACATCTTCCCGAACATGAAGCACCTGATGCGTCTCTTCGGCAAGAAGAAGAAGCGCGATCTGAAGCGGGAATCGACCATCGTAAGTGTGACACGGGGCACTGTTGCCGTTGGACGTGATTCTCACCGTAAGTGTCGTTGGTTTCATCTGCAGCGCCGTAAGGAAGACAAGGAACGGGCCGAACGCTACACGAACGTGATGCGGGCCCTCGTTTGGCGCTACGTTTCGGCGATGCATCGTCGCATGGAGCAGGACGCTGTTACGGAGGACGACATCAACGAAGTGAAGACGGAGATCTCGGCAATGCGCTACGAACTGTTGGACATCTTCGAGAAGAACGGCATGGATGTGTCCACTGTCGATCGCAAGGAGAAGGGTGAGTTGATGTAGTCAATTCAAGGACAATTACATATTGATTAGTTTGTTGAAGTTCTAGTCTTTTACTAGACATGTTGGAACCGGAATCGATGTACGTATCTTTAATTGTGCCTCTCTTTATCCACAGCCGTGCTGGCGAAGCGCATGAAGATCTGGGAGCGGCGCCTGATGAAGGACTTCCAAGTCGCACCGGTTGAGATGGCCGAGCAGGAAGAAGAGGAAGAGGAGGAGGACGCCAATCCACTGGCGCGGTTCCGTCGCGTGGCGAAGAAGGTGGCCAACAACACCACCTCCGCCAAGTGGGGCCAGGTGATGACGGGTGTGGGCGTCGAGATGAACACACAGATCGGACGGTGCCGCAACCGGGACAGCTTCCGTCAGCAGCAGCAGCTGCAGAAGGCCATGGCGGAAGCACGCCGTCTCGTCGAGCGTAGCCCGCTGCCTCGCTCGCGTAGCGCCTCGCCCGGCATCGAGGGCTACACCGACGAGACGACGAACACGCTGCTCCATCTGCTGAGCCAGCTGGCGGAAGATGGTGAGGCATCGCCCGGCAACACCCTGAACCTGCTGCTGCATAGCAGCTGAACAGTCATTTTTATTCTGTGTGTATGTGTCAGCGGGGTGCAAATGCTAGATCAAAGGTGTCAAACTCATCTGAGCTGATGGCAATTTTCAATGTTAAGCCTATTTTTAGATGGTGAATTATCATGTTTTAATATTAACTTAACTGACGATTCTAGCCGCAATACATACCCTGAAATATTATGATATTTTAGAATATTAAATCGAACAGATAACATGATAAATTTCGCATATAGCTGCTCTTGAGTCATAGTCATTTGAGTTTGCGAGTTCAATTTTCTTTCATAAAACGCGTTTTCCACAAAGATTTAAACGTGATTTTCAACGGCAAAGTTAACTAAGTAAGTAAGTAGATAGAACTGTCGAAAGGAGTAGATCTTTCACAAGAAGTGATCCTGTTTAAGAGGGAATATCCTGTGCAAAAGGGAATGTATCTGTTAAAAGCAGAATGCCTATACAAAGAAGAAAATTTTCCCAAACGAGGTAAATAAATGAATACCTAGCCAGATTTATTTTATTAACGTTGATGGCGAAAATGAACTGGTTTGTCGTGTGATTTGCATGCTTTATAGCTTAATAAGCAAATCGCCCCTAAAAAAATGCAATCCTAATGACAAATCACCTCATTAATTCGTTACACTTCTCTGTTTAACAGTTTTTTCTTTACTGCGTATGTTACACGCATGCCCGTTTATAATTTAAAAAATGCTACATTGTCATCACAATCCCTCAAGCAAAAGCCAGTGGTTACTTTCGAATAGGTTCATTAGAATTTTATTTTTCTGCTTTCCAACGTTTCCACTTGTCTTAGTCGATACTCTAATCTACCCTCGTTTATAGCTACAACCTAATTAGGTGTGTATATATAAAATCCCTCTCCTCTGGAAAGACGATCACCAACACTACCCCCCGGCATTGAGAATACAACCAGAGTACAGTGGGGGGAGGGATCGGCGACGTGAGAAGTTCACGCGTTTGCCTGCCTCCTCACACCCAATACCGTATTGCACGTTGCCTTTACTGGTGTTGTGGATCGTGGTTCCTGCGGTTTAAAACATAAATCTAATATTTTTACACGCATCTATCTGCTTCTGGCATTGGACTCTATTGCTACTATTGCTTTAATGTTGTTGAATTACTATTCCCCAGTTGCTCGGTATCGTTATTGTGTCTGGTCCATCGTTATCTTGTTTACTCTCCCTTTTTCTCTTTTGAAGAGATTGTATTTTTGTTAGATCATTTGAATAATGGTATGTGTATCCCTATTTTTTTGTATGGTGTGCTTCCGTGTTTTTTGTTCTATTGCATTTAGCTGTGGGTTTCTATTACTTTTACCACAGTTGGATAGTATCCTCTGTAGCTTACATTTGCATCCTTACGCCTCTAAGCACGTATCTAACAAGAGATCAAACGATTCCGTTTTGTTTATTACCATGAATGTATTAAACTAAAGGGAACGCACACATTGTGTGTATGTGTCAGCGGGGTGCAAATGCTAGATCAAAGGTGTCAAACTCATCTGAGCTGATGGCAATTTTCAATGTTAAACCTATTTTTAGATGGTGAATTATCATGTTTTAATATTACTGACGATTCTAGCCGCAATACATACCCTGAAATATTATGATATTTTAGAATATTAAATCGAACAGATAACATGATAAATTTCGCATATAGCTGCTCTTGAGTCATAGTCATTTGAGTTTGCGAGTTCAATTTTCTTTCATAAAACGCGTTTTCCACAAAGATTTAAACGTGATTTTCAACGGCAAAGTTAACTAAGTAAGTAAGTAGATAGAACTGTCGAAAGGAGTAGATCTTTCACAAGAAGTGATCCTGTTTAAGAGGGAATATCCTGTGCAAAAGGGAATGTATCTGTTAAAAGCAGAATGCCTATACAAAGAAGAAAATTTTCCCAAACGAGGTAAATAAATGATGACCTAGCCAGATTTATTTTATTAACGTTGATGGCGAAAATGAACTGGTTTGTCGTGTGATTTGCATGCTTTATAGCTTAATAAGCAAATCGCCCCTAAAAAAAGTGGGCGGTGGAGATGCTTCGGCGGATGCGGCCCGTGCGGCCTCCTCGCCGCCCTGTCTGCGTCCGTACCGTAAGGTGGACGATGTGACCACCATCAAACGGCAGCCGAAGAGTGGTTGGCTGTAGGAGCATGATGAATCCGACCCAAACATTGCAGTGTGATAACTCCTGGTGACGATAATCTAAAATAGAGCGTAAAAGATTGAAAGAAACGTAAGACACAGCAGTTTGTGTATGTGAACGACTTACTTGTGTTAGGAGAATATGCGGCCATGCATATTAGAATCGGATACCAATACGCTGTGAACCATCTGTTTGTTGTACTTGAATCTAATGGAAAATGAATAAAAATAACTTACTAAAGGTATCCTTTTACGGAGAGAAAAAGGGACCAACAAAACCTGGTTTTGATGTGTACGTGAGCGATTAGTTTCAGTGTCACTTTTCCACCTGCATACGGAAACGGGACGAATAGCTGCAGGCTGCCCTCAGCAAGACTCCCTCGCCACGGCTGGGCAAGTCACCCCGGCCGGGTGATTCCTCCGGAGGACTGAAGTCTCCCGGCAGTGCGCTCAGTGCGCCCGGACGGTCCCGCTCGCCGGGTGGTTTATCAAGGCCGGAAGTGAAATCTCCGCTCGCTTCGATCGCCGGCAGCAAATCGCCCTCGCCGGAGGCAACACCGGCACCGGAGAAGAAGACCAGTCTGGAGCTGAAGTCACCGGCGCCACCTTCGATCAAGTCGCCGCCGCCGGGCAAAGAGCCACCGGTGCCGACGGTGCAGTCACCTCCACCGCCGATTCAGTCGCCTCCTCCGATCATCCAAATCACACGTACCGAGTCACAGCTGGTGAAGAAGAGATCCGACTCTAAGGATAGCAGCAACGACGAGGACGGAAGTGGTACGCCACCAGTCGAGGGACAAGGCGTTGTCCACAGTGGTGATCCAGAACCGCTCGTGTCCGGTGTTAATTCACCGCCAAAGGTCATCAAACGCAAGGCACCTGCTCCAGTGGCCGCGTCCACCACCACCGGAACCGCTGAGGACATTGCAGTAGCACGTCCTGTCGCTGCCAAACCGCAACCCGGTCAGGGTATGCTTCCTCCGCCACCGTCGAAGGAAGATGCTGCTCCTCCGACCGCGACCATCATTCCAACCTTCAGCACCACTCCGGCGACGCCACTTCCGGCTCACAAGAACATCACGGGGGCAGCTCCGAGACCTAAGCACGTATCTAACAAGAGATCAAACGATTCCGTTTTGTTTATTACCATGAATGTATTAAACTAAAGGGAACGCACACAGTAACACCGCACAGACCTCCACCACACAATTATGTTAGCGTTTGTGGCGGTGGCTGTGGCGATCCCTTATGCTATAATACTCACAAAAAAGGGACTCTAAATTACGCTTACATTATTAAAAATGGGGGAGGCGGGTGGGTACTGCTCACGAATCAGGAAACACACGTTGTGGACAATTCGAATGTAATAGTAGCGCGCGCAACTATTCGCACGTGAAAAAACACGAGCGCACTAACTCCTAACGTAGCTACATAATTGCATGTGCCAATCTCGACTCTTCGCTCCGTAGCGTAGCATTGCTTTCTTTAAGAAATAGTAACCCTACGGTATAAATTATTGAGGGGACATTTGAGTAGAAGGGATAATCTATCGCTAGCAAACACGCCACCGCACGAGACGAAACTGTGGAAAAGGGTCGTCCAAATTTGATCTTTGTTTTGCTCACATGCTTATGATTGTTACAGGTTTAACTGTATAATTCTTTTGTAATTTTATCGTTTGCAGTGTTAATTTATAGTGTGGTAACATATGCTTATGTTCGATTTAGTTTCCCAATAGGATACTTCACTTCGGGAGCGTCGGAACTACAGAAAGAAAGCAAGAAGATTTGCCAATCCACGCTCAGATCAAATACAATCACATTCTTCCTATAGGTCTCGACACAAACCGAACTCTCTCCGCAAAGTCTCACGTGAGGCGTGCCTGTGTCATTAACTCTAAAATGCGCAAATTACACGTTCTTTTCCCACTCTCGGTTTTGGCACGAGAATTTATGGTGTTACATACAGCTTTCGAAAAAGGAAAAGCACATAAAATCTAGCTCTAGCGGCGCTAGCAGAAAGAAGATACAAGCGAAAGGACTAGGATAGTCTAGAGAAGAAAAAGATGGCCGGAAATTGGCAACACTTGCGCGTCATAGCTACTCTTCATCTCTGTTTCGGTGTGTATGCGAAAAGATAAGTTTACTCCTTATAATGCACAAGGTGTGTTAGAGTATGAGATCGTTTTCTTCCAATCCGCAAGATTGGCGTTTGTAGATCTTATCTAACTGTGTCGTAGTGGAAATTAGTCGAAAATCGTTTCCTTCAAACCATTTAGCTTTGTTCGCTTATCGTCCGTCGAGCAGATGGTTTGAGTAAGGGAACGATTTTCTCCTTTACAGATAATAATACACCGTCGTATGGCTATTTTTATTTACAATTTTAAAAGTAAATGCATTATAGAATAGTTCAGTGTTCTTGTCTGTACTTTCGAAACTTCCACTTTCTGCGTTGCGTCGTTTGCGCAACCTTTCCAGAAGCTATAGAACTCAGGTGCGGCGTTCTATTGGTTGGGGAAAGCTTGCATTTTGCAAACGCACACACCAGAGAAGCAAACTATCGTTCTAAACTGCGTCCTACAGTGGGGGTAGTATTCGATATTTTCTGTACCGGTTGTGTGTATGTGTAAAACTATCATATACAATTAGCATTGTATGTACATTTACATAAATATGTATAGCAAAATAAAAAATATAATAAAAAACTCATCAAAATAATAAAGTAACAAAACTAAGAACAACGAGACACAAGAGACGAAAAAGTTTAAGTTTGATAGCTGTTCTAAACGGAAATTGATCGAAACTGTCTCGGGAAGCTGTTGTTGGAAAATCTGGTTCGAATTTGTATGATATACATGGGAGATTATCAAAATTAAACTAAGAAAGGTTGTACTCTCGAGGCATATCCGTTCATAAAATAGCGTTAAATAATAGTGAAGAGAAATGAAAAGCTTCCGGGTGTTTGTCTTACACGGGATGAAGATGATGGTGGATTTCGTAATACGCGTCCCCGACGAGAGATGGAATGGCGTACATCCTACGACACACACTCGTCGTGTCCGCGTATTACCATTGCCAACTACACCAAAGTTTGTTGTTTCAAGTTACAGATTCGTTGGTCCTGCTGGCTGTTGGCTGCTGCTGCGACGTTCTCGTACCCCCTACAACAAACGTCACCGACAGGAGATGGCACTCGGTTAGGTTAGTTCACCGCCGACGAAGACGATGACGACGACGCTTCCGAGTCGGACGCCGCTAGCATCATGCGCACCTTCTTGGCGGAGATTTTCTCCACCGCGACCGTGGAGGACAGGCGACGCTTGCGTTCTTTCAAAAATTCTAAAATGAGATAAGCGAGAAGAAAGCGTTTTAGTTACAGCGACGAAAAAGACACGGAAACATTATGCTCTTGTAATTCGGTTTGGTGCGACGATAGTGTCCGAGAAAGGTCAGCGGAAAGATCACCAACGGGCGGTCGAAAGCGAAGGAAAAGGACAAAGCGCAACCGGCAAGCTTATCGCGGAGTGATGGGGCCGTTTCCACGTAAAGAGCGTCCAACAAAAGCGATAAGACACGGTGGTCAGTAGAACAATCGATCCGGGCAATATGGACCGCTGTGTGCTTCTTCCAATACCTTTTTCTGCTGCTCTCGAATTTATCTTCCCTTTAGAAATTCGATCCGGGCAATATGGACCGCTGTGTGCTTCTTCCAATACCTTTTTCTGCTGCTCTCGAATTTATCTTCCCTTTAGAAATGCTTGTCAAGAGAATTTTGAGCAGCAATCCTTGTGAAGAGCTATGATCCTTTTTGGAAAGAGAGCACACGATCCTCTAAACATTGTTAGAACCTAGTTAGAGTGGTCTGTTTGGAAAACAATTGCGAATTTATCATTCGTTTCGCTTCTCCATACACGATACGATTCGTACGCTGCTAGAAAAGCTTTCGAAAAACCCGCAACGAATTGTTTGTTCCCGACAGCATGATCCTCCATCCTCTAACGAGCTTCAAAGTGACCGTTACTAATTCGTTCCACGCATTCTTTAATTTATTTCGATTTTAGCAACAACAAAAAACGACCATATTGACCACACAAACAGCCTCGAAAGGACCAGATGTTCTGTACGGTCAATTAATATCCCCATACGCCGCGCCGTCATGCACACATTATCCGGAATGTGTGTGTGCATTTTAAATTCGGGATTTTACAAACCGATCTCGCTTCATACGCCGCGCCGTCATGCACACATTATCCGGAATGTGTGTGTGCATTTTAAATTCGGGATTTTACAAACCGATCTCGCTTTCAGGAATTATGTATGCACTCCATCACCAGCAACCATGTTGCGCCGTTTGGCTTCGATGCACTTCCCGGGGGCCCGTCTCATGTTTTATGCATGCCGCTTCCCCACAGCGGCGCGTAAACCACAACTTGATCGACGGGAAAGATTAAACGCGCACGTGGAACGTCGTATCCTTGTGCCGGGCGCGGCCACATATGGCCGATTGTGGGAGTCCGCGATCCAGCGTGCAAAAGGGCACGAGAAGGATTTAAAGTTGCGGTATGGTTTTTCGTGAAAACCACCAAATGTATTCTAATTTATGCACCACGCTCTCGCTTAACAGCCTGATCCGTATGTTGTGAACTCTCCCCTTCCAGAGATACAGTTTCATCGCACATGTGGTGCCGCCTGGTGTACAAGAAGCAAATGGTGATCACCTGAACGTAACGCGCGTGCCATTTCTTCGCTTTTTTGCTTTGGAAGCGCGGCGACCTTTCACATCTGTTCGACACGCCACACACGCCAAAAAAGGTAACCGAATCGAAGCAGTGCCGCTGGTCAGGATCAAACACTCCCTCCTCCTTTCCTTCTGCTCTTAAAGCAGCGCCAGCCGTGAAGGGAAGGAACAGCCAACAAACAAAAAACACATCTGCTACACCGAAAACTGTTTTGCTTTCGCATTTTGGCCCGAAAAGCGTTTGACTTGTTGATCTTTCGGTTCCCGGATCCCGTCTGCCGTGCTCAGCTAGAAGCTACCTGTTTCTACCTGTTAGAAAAGCCCAAGACGCAAACAAGGAGACGGAGAATGACGCGCACGAACGAAAAAAAAGGAACTCATCAGGATGTAGCAGCGAGCAGCTAGCAAAAGTGGTATAAAGCTGCCGCGTGGCCTTCAGCCGCACTTTCAAGGCACGTGTGTGTATCTCGACAGTATTGCGCAACCACCGAAAACACCGGACGAACCAATCCCAGAAGGGTCCGCGCGTGAAGTTTGCGCGGGAAAGCCGCTTACTGGACACGGCCGCAAGCGAATGGTATTTCAAGGACAAGCCGGCGCTAGAAACTAACTCCCCGAGCGAATGATCGGCTAGTCTTCAAATCACTACGATATATTCATATTCTTCGTCACCCCTCCAGCTCTTCGGCTTCTTCGTGGTGTTGTGATAAGACGCGACGCGAATGCAAATAGCCATCTCGCGCTCCTTCTCCTTCTGGCAATGATTCCACGCCGGCCGGCCGTGTTCGCGTGTGTTGTTTGCACAAGGAAAAGAAACGATGGCACGCTTCTTCTTCAAAAAGCACGCGACTCACGGCAACGAGGAAGCAGATGTTCCGCCACGCAGAGAAACACGCGTCCGTGTGTGGTGAAGGCAATTAATTGCGACAATAATAAACACAAACGGTGCTTCGGCTTGTACGGTTGACAAACGGCTAGACTGTGTGGGATGATTGAGGCGGATGAAAGTTTATGTCGGAGACTGGGTCATTCTTAAAATAAGAAAAAAGTTGATTATTACATGATGGACAGCAGGAAGAACGACACATCAAATCAAACTAGCGGAAATTTTAAGACCATTAAATGCGAAATTTCGATTTTTCGAACATTTTTGCGATAAAAAAAAATAAAATATTTTTGTTCTCGTATCTCCTCAAACCATTCTATAATCTGTCATGATATGGTAGAAAGTTGAATGTGTTTTTATCGTCATTTTGGCTAGGTTGATAAGATAAATATCTAATCAATAATAACTTTGCTGTAAATTCATCTTTGATATGAAATTTACATAGCCTTTGTCGATGAGAGCGTACCATAATAATAACATAATCAAGCATCATCCCCACACACACACACACACAACCGAGAGCACACTCATAAGACTCTGATTGTGATGGACAGAAGCGTACAAACAACATGATTCAAACGGTCTAACCACGATACGACAACGACAGTGCGCTGTTACTCGCGGCAAATCGCTACCCGCACCAACTCGTTCGCGACAGGATGAAACGTGTTTATGCTTGCGCCGTGCGCGCGCGCGCGCGTAAAGTAACTGTTTGTAGCAATTGTCAAGGGTAGGCACGGCGGGGGCGGGTGCATGAGTAATCGGAGAAGAAGGTGCGTAGTTTTTGAAGGCAAAATCAAGAGCGGTAGGTAGAAAGAAGACATGAAAACACAGCGGGCATCACACACACACGAGGTAGGGTTCCTTGCCTGGAGGAACCAAGTCGACAAAACAACAGCCCCGGTCCATGGGGTTTGATATCGCGGATGATGAAATCAGGCGATGACTGGGCTTTTTCTTCTCGGTTGGGCACGTTGTGCTCTTATTTTGCGGAACCTCATGCACAATTTGCGAAAAGTACTGGCTAAATTTCCGAGACTTCCCTGCAGTATGATGTAAACAACAAAACAGAAGAGCCGAGGGAAGAGAAAGCTCGCGCGGATTGATAATACACAAGACAGGACAAAGAGAGAGACCGAAAGAACGTAAAACGGGTCACGGTAGCACGGTGGCAACATAAACAACATAAAAGCATACGAATGTTGACCTTTATGATGTTGTATCTTTAACAAAAACCAATTAATAATCTATGTTTAAGTAATTATTTCAGCTACATCATAATCGTTTCATAATCAACTTATAATAAAAACTAACTGAAACTAATTGAACAAACTTCGTCAAGGTAAATGTGGATTTTCCGATTTTCCGAATTCAAAAACATTATTTTATCACGAATGTTTCATGAATTGGTAGCATTTTTCCTCGGTTTGAGCGGGAAAACATTGGATAATAACATTCTGCAAGAAAAAACATCACATATGAGCTGTAATAGGCTAAATGTATTGCAGCATTCTATATATCAAGTGGCGCCATCTCTTGACATGCACCAGAACTAACTCAAATGAAATATTTTATAAATGTTCGCCTTTCTAGACTTAATTTTAACTTAAAACACTTGTAATATTGACTTTTGACTAAAGTTTTCTTAGGTTCTGATTCCTCAAATTGGTTACTTTTTGAAACTTAGATGCCTTTTAGAAGATATTCGAGTTCAAAATTGTATTCCAAAAGTGTATTATTTTGTGCTTCCGTATCGTCCGTAACGAAATGGGACTCTCTTATTTGCAGGACGCTGTCTGGCTGTCACTTTACACCCTTATTATTGCACTTTCGTGAAAGATTATCGTGCCAAACAAAAAAAAAAGAACAGCAAAACAACATCTTTTAAGCCACTCGCAGGGCGGAACAACAACAAAAACGCAAATAAAACGAACAAAACGAACGAAAAAAACAAGTCGATCGGACGCAACAAAAAAAAACGAAACACGTAACATGTTGTACAGAGGAAGAAATAAAACCGGCAAAAAAATGCTTGCATACGAAAAGAACGCAAAGAAAGGGCCCATTTTCATCGGTTGAACTTTCGCGAAAACTGCACCATCGACGAGGCCAAAACCCGTTTCCGGCCGCGGCGGACGAGAGAGTGTGTGATCGATGGAAGGAATGGATGGATGCACGTTTTAAAATGCGATCGCGAAGAAACAGATCGTCTTTACAACCGACAGGCCAAGCCGGCTACTGACGTTCGCCGGAGTGAGGGGCCAGACGCGGCAAGACGAACCAACCGAACAAAACAAACGCCTTCCCGACTCGAGAGTTATCTGACGAGAGGAAGACATAAGCAGCGTGTGATGGCGAAATTCGGTAGTTCGATTTACAAGCGTCGTATTATATTGCCGCGTTCGTTAAAATGGTACCCTGCGGGAGGAAGGAACAGCACGCTGGACGTGGAAAATAATAATTTCATATCGACGCAGCTACCAAAGCCGCACGTACTCTAGAGGAGAGAGGCAGAGGCGAAAAAAAAGCGATAAGTATTGTAAACATCGTGTGCTCGCGAAACGGGGAAAAAGCGAACGGATGCACTTTTCTCCGACCCAGGTGTTCAGACGACTCTTTCTTCGGTAGCAGCAGCAGCAGCCGTTCAGCATTAAAGTGGCGAAAAATCAAAATAAACCGAAGCACCGCACAGCACAACACAGGATGTGATAAAATTTGGCCGCTCGCTGACCTCGATATTATGGGCTGAATTTACGCAGCTTATCAACGCATGTGTTTGATCGAGTCGAATGCATCCTTTTGTCTCGGGAAGAGGAAAGCTACAACACAAAAAGAAGTTGCGATCATTTAGCGATAACAAAGGTAAATTTCATCCGAAAACTACAGGTTTTTATCCGTAATATATAAATTAATTTTAAGTTATCGTTTCCCACCTACAGATGGCGCCACGCGAGCAAAGTTTGGAAAAACAGATAAACTTTTATCTTGAATAAGATGACAATATTTCTATCCAGCGAAATATACATTGAATAATAAAAAAACGTTCCTCTTCAAGGAGAATCTAAACTTGAAGAGCAATATAGTTTTAATTTGAGAATTTTAAACGAAACGAACTCAACTGGGTCCGTTAATATGAAAAAGACTTTACAACACGAGCTGCCAATTTAAAAATCAAATATGAAAATTATTCTTCACACAAAGGCCTCCTCCTCTATCCCCTTAATGCAATTTCAACAATAAACGAGAATAAATAAAACAGCCTTTATTGAGTTAGAACCGTACTAATTATACCTATTATTAACGTCATTTGGAATCGTTCCCTTACTCCCCACAATGCACATTTCATTCTCAACCGATTTGGGTGCTTTTAGAGCAGAAAATTCAATTCAAAGCGCTGCTTTAAAACACACACGGAAACGGTATAATTTAGCACAATGGACAGCGGGCGCAACGGGTGAATGCTCCCGTTTTCAGAGCGCACGGAACGCACCCAACCCAGATTGCACCGCATTCCTTCCTGTTTCCCCCGCCGTGCTTTGATCTGGCTTCCGGTGGTGGCGGAGAGATTGCGGCAGGGACATGGAAGGGCCCATATGTGTGTTTGGGTGCCAAATAATGCACGACCCTGCTGTGATTGTGGCCTTCCCACAACACAGCGGGAGCCGAGAACTTTGGGTTTCCGTCATAGATCGGGCAAACCGTTTCGTCATGCCCCTTCTTCTTCTATCCGCCACCAGGTATCAGTTTCAAGAGGGATAAACACGACGCACAGCTCCCTAATTTAGCGGTAATGACAAGCAAAATAGCAAACATGCTATTACTTCACTTTTTTCCGTAACAAACCTCAACTGCGGAAGGGAACCGAAGGTTGCAGAGGCAAAAATAATTCGGAAGGAAAGTAGAGAAACACGACAAAAAGGTGCTCCTCACCGCACGCTTTCTTCCGGTCAAGTTAGGTCAGGCGAGCGAGAAGCGGACAGGGCAAAAAACCGAATAAATTGACCGACTGTGACCTCACCGAAAGAAGGAAACAGGAAGAGAAAATTTGCGTGGCTATGTGCCCTTTTGAACTTCCCTCTTGCTTTTTTACTACTAATCTCCCAATGCCACAAGAAATCCTTCGGCGGTTAACGTATGATGCATTAATTAGCACAAAATGCCCCACCGATTGCTTATGGTGTCAATGAGTCACCGGGAAAGTTACGGCCGTGCGCGGTCAGAAAAGCTAAGCATGCACAAATTTGTTTTTTACGACGAAGACTCAATGCTTCCAGAAGTGGAACACAAATTGGAACAAAAAACTGTCTACACAAAAATTGCAAACCTTGAAGGAACCACCAGAGCGGCTGTTGGAACCTTTTTTGTCTTAGTATGAGTAAAAATGGAGCGCTTCACTTCATCCAACGTTTCCATGTTTTGTATGAAAATCATGTTTCTTATCGGTTGTCTGAATTCGACATCTGGTAGAATGCAGACGTTAATTTAAATTGTTTCTCCCGTCAATGTTCTCCACCGATAGAGGTCATGCAGAAAATGATCTTTCTACTTGAATTCGCATCAATTCGCAAGCAAACCAGCAGAGTTCATGCTGGCTTAAATCACTAATTGCACAATACGGCGGACTCGTAAAAGCAGAACCGAGAACAACGACCGCGAAACTGGAACAAGACAATTGCATAATTACACTTTAACGCGCAAGTGCACGCCAAGAGGAACCACGGATTTGGCCCCGCATCGCGAATCCGAAACGTTCTTCCGCGTGAAGTCAACCGTGCGCTGTTGGAGGTTCAATTAGATCGTAAAAAACACGACCGCACATAACTGTCTCGCGCTCAAGTGGAAACACTCCGGCACTAATTTCCTTCAAGAGCCGAAGAAAGCAGAACAGCAGAAAAAATAACGATCTTTTCACCCTCGAGCGTGTTCGTCTCGCGGGGGCCCGGAAGACAACCACAATGAGGGTGTGTAATATGGAAAATAGATCCTGAACAATGCTTGTTCGTTGCATCGCAGCAGCACCCCCTCTCCGTTTAGGGAAGCCAGCTGTAGCGTTCCGTTTTAATGTTCCACGTGAAGTGCAAAGACCGGAGAGAGAGAGATAGGAACACAAAAAAACCGTTGAAAAACGCGACGAACCATAAAACACAGAACCAGAACATGTTGGTTTCGGTGGGGAAAGAAAGGTTTCGGTTGCGAGAAGATACTACGCCATGATCATTTTTCCTAAGCAACATATTTCACGCACTGAATCGGCCGCACCTTCCCGCATGTGAGGTGAAGCAAACAGAAAGGAAGCAATCGGTGATCATCAGAATCCTTCGCCGTATGGATTGCACTCCCACCACACGCCTCGTAAGCATTATGTGTGCTTTTCTGCCTATTTAATTCTCACCGGTTACGGGACTCATTTTTTATGATTTTTTCCTGTCCATTCTTGTTCATATGGGGAAGATCTAAACCGCGAACAGAAGAAAGGTATCCTTTAAGGGTGGATATGCGTCGGGAAGGCACTCCTTCTGGAAGGAAATTTATCCAAACCCTTCTTTCGAAAGACAAATTAAGGGTTCCCGCCAGGCCCGTATCGAATCCATATTGTGCCGCTTACACTTCACACATCTATTACACGGTCGATTTTTCTTCTTTTTAGAGAAAAAAGGTAAAAAATGATCGCGTGTCGAAAATAGTCATAAAAAGTATTGTTCCAAAACAGCCAGATTGAAGCGATAAGAAACTCTTCGCTTCGTCAGAATTGGTCATTACCGGTAGAACAATTAAAAAG
>KZ067185.1:0-14139 GCA_002091845.1 Anopheles cracens | reverse complement strand
AAATTAACCACGTTACCAAAACGGTCCGTAATAAGGTCCAATTTGTTCAAAAGACTGGGAAGATAACGTCTCTTTCATTGGAGCACTCTACAAATTTAGTTTCACCTTTAGAATTCAGTCTTCTCGTTTTTGGCTCATTTGTCAGTATATTCATCCAGCAAAATTTAAAGCTTGTGTTATGAGGTGCTCCATTCGAAATATGAACTTATGATATGGTGCAAGCGATCGATGTGTTCTATATACATATTCACGCCAAGGCTTTCACCTTTAGGTCTTATCATTAGAGGCTAATGTGAAGTATTGTGGAGCTAAGCTGAAGAACTGGTAGTCCTTGAGTTACGTTATTACCATCAGACAGCACCAAGAAACAGGTTTAATCAGTTGCACGTAAGCCTGATCGAACTAGTTTTGCATACGAACGCGAATGAGAAGCATAATAAGCGGATGATATGCAATACGAGCATACTCTCGCCAACCTTTTAATTAAACATCTTCACGATTTTCATAAAACCAGGTTACTAGATGGCCTTAAGGCCCGCACATCATCGAAGTAGGTCGTCGTTTCTGGGCGAGTTGTTGTGGTTTTTGGTGGGAAAAAGTCTCGCGCTGTGCGTCCTTCGCATTAACTGTGTGCCACTCGGAACGTGATAGCGACATCCATTATCTTTAATGTTCTTGTACTGCAACTACAGGTCTCTCGCCATGTTCGTGGAGTGAAGTCGTGTGGCAATCAGTGGAGTACGGCGAACCACCATCATCCTTGCGGTGGAGCGTGAAAGGATCTTCCCGATGGTTTGTACGCGGGTTGGATGTGCTGCAGGTTTTTTTTCCCACACGCTGTAACGAACCGCGAACTTCAACGGTCGCCATCAACAGCTATATGTCATATCAGCGGGCGGAAGTCGTTCATAGGTGTCTCCTAATAAAGATCACCTTCTCAAGGTTACGTGCCCGGTTCCCGTGTCGTGTTTCCGCTTTTTGTAACGAACTTCTGCCCTACGAAAGGGAGCGGTGCCTATCCGTTGACCGTTGACATCCACGACGAGCGCATCCGGGAGACCATCGCCCTGTGATCTCTAACGGACGAATGCGGGCAGCCAGAAACGATTCCCTGCGTCATCTCCGGCACGGTCGCGCAGCGAACCGGAGCCGCGGAAATCAAGATCCTTATCTCTGCGATCGCTCATTGTCTTCTTCTTGTTGCAGCGAGGTGGAGCACCGGCTGGAATCCCTCCGTCCGGTCATGGGAGCGCATCCGTCGTGCGGTTTCGGTTCGCTGCCCGTCCCTAACCTTGGCTGACTCCGGCGAGGTGCAGAAAAATCTGCCCATTATACGTGGCACCGAGCGTACCGATGGGAAAGTTTCTGAAACGCTGGCAAGTGCCACCGTCAGCGCGCCAACAACGCCCGGCCTCACCTGTTCGGACGACTAACTTCAACCCATTCGATTCGAATAATGGCTGGGAAAATGAGAGAGGGAACGCTCGGCCGGGCTGCAGACTTCGAGGCGGAAGTGGTCACGCTCAGCTGAGCGTTGTGTGAATGAAACTGGCCCTCCCTTGGCCGTACGCAAAGAACGCTAAACGACGCTCCAGCCGTCTGTGTTGATCCTCAAGATTCGAGATTTACCGCAGGGTTTTGGGTTTTCGGGAGGGATTTGATTACAGTTTAATGTGCGCCCCGATGGGAAGAAGTGGCTCCGAATGGAGAGCACACAAACCTGAGAAGTCATTAAAGTGATCTCTTTACTTTGTTCTCCCTTCGCGTCACGTTCTTCCCGGGACGGGGCGCTTCTGATGAGGTTATTGTGAGACACTTCCCATTTCACGGTGCACGGGTTGAAATTTGCAAGTTTGCCTGCTCGGAAAAGGAAACAATCCAGACTTACGTTGCTGGCTGGCCATAATGATCCAGGAAATTCTAACTCCGTCCGTACTCTTCCTTGGCTTGTTAATATCGTTTTACTTGGTACACACCCAACAGGGTTCTCGTCCAGAACGGCGATGTCCGCCCGGCTTCATCCGAGCTTTATCCTTCGCACGAAGTACGCGTACCGGAAATTACTCATTTTGACGGCCTCTCCTTCGCCTTCAGCGCGAAGAACGCACTGAAACATCAACAAATTAGACCCACCGTAGTGTCCACGACCACGAAGAGCACGTGTGAGGGAAAAGAAAGTAAAGGTTGCGCTTTCGCAGGGGTGCGTGTTGTCTTCCGTTAAAACGGACCGGACGTACCTCCTTTCACGCTACACCGAGGAGGTTTCGTTTCCCACCGACCATCGCACAATTTCCGGTCATCGCTGGCGAAGAAGGTGTTTGCCGTGAAGGACGACAGTAATGAGGATCGCCTTGTCTTCTCAATCTCCTGAAGGGTGGAAAGGAATAGGTGCAAAGACCGCACGGGAGTGGGAATGAAGTTAAGAAAGTGGTCTGGCCGTGCTCGAGAGAGGTGTCAAGTTCGATTGCAAATAGCTATCATTACGGAAAGTGACACTCGATGCTCGATCGAAGTGAAGGAGAAAGGGAAAGGTGAAGAAAAGGTGAGCGCTTCAAGTGTTCTGGTGGCAGAAATCAAAGACCCTTCGAACAATTAGGGGGTTCGGGCGTTACAATATAGATTTCGCTCGTTACGGAGATTTGTTAAGCAGCTACAGCCTTCGTCAACGATTTATATTGTTTTCAAATAATTACAATTAGTGGATCTTTATACAATTTCCACTATGAAATTAATCTATTGATACAAACAGACCTCCAAGGATTTTTAGTAGAGTTTCAATGTTTTTTGAGTTATTTTGAAGTTTTTTGTCCGGAAATTGAAGCATCATTTTACGTTTTCTTTTTCAATAGAATGATTCTGTTCAAGATTCGAGATTTACCGCAGGGTTTTGGGTTTTCGGGAGGGATTTGATTACAGTTTAATGTGCGCCCCGATGGGAAGAAGTGGCTCCGAATGGAGAGCACACAAACCTGAGAAGTCATTAAAGTGATCTCTTTACTTTGTTCTCCCTTCGCGTCACGTTCTTCCCGGGACGGGGCGCTTCTGATGAGGTTATTGTGAGACACTTCCCATTTCACGGTGCACGGGTTGAAATTTGCAAGTTTGCCTGCTCGGAAAAGGAAACAATCCAGACTTACGTTGCTGGCTGGCCATAATGATCCAGGAAATTCTAACTCCGTCCGTACGCTTTCTTGCCTCGTTAATATCGTTTTACATGGTACACACCCAACAGGGATCTCGTCCAGAAGGGCGATGTCCGGCCGGCTTCATCCGAGCTTTATCCTTCGCACGAAGTAAGCGTACCGGAAATTACTCATTTTGAGGGCCTCTCCTTCGCCTTCAGCGCGAAGATCGCACTGAAACATCAACAAATTAGACCCACCGTAGTGTCCACGACCACGAAGAGCACGTGTGAGGGTAAAGAAAGTAAAGGTTGCGCTTTTGCAGGGGTGCGTGTTGCCGTGTTTTCTTCCGTTAAAACGGACCGGACGTACCTCCTTTCACGCTACACCGAGGAGGTTTCGTTTCCCACCGACCATCGCACAATTTCCGGTCATCGCTGGCGAAGAAGGTGTTTGCCGTGAAGGACGACAGTAATGAGGATCGCCTTGTCTTCTCAGTCTTCTGAAGGGTGGAAAGGTATAGGTGCAAAGACCGCACAGGAGTGGGAATGAAGTTAAGAAAGTGGTCTGGCCGTGCTCGAGAGAGGTGTCAAGTTCGATTGCAAATAGCTATCATTACGGAAAGTGACACTCGATGCTCGATCGAAGTGAAGGAGAAAGGGAAAGGTGAAGAAAAGGTGAGCGCTTCAAGTGTTCTGGTGGTAGAAATCAAAGACCCTTCGAACAATTAGGGGGTTCGGGCGTTACAATATAGATTTCGCTCGTAACGGAGATTTGTTAAGGAGCTGCAGCCTTCTTCAGCGATTTCTATTGTTTTAAAACAATTACAATTAGTGGATCTTTATGCAATTTCCACTATAAAATTATTCTATTGATACAAACAGACCTCCATGTTTTTTTAATAGAGTTTCAAAGTTTTTTGAGTTATTTTGAAGTTTTTTGTCCGGAAATTGAAGCATCATTTTACGTTTTCTTTTTCAATAGAATGATTCTGTAGTCAGTTGTTCTGTGAGATTCAGTACCGACCTGAAAGAAGAGCCGACGAAGTTATTTGAAGACTCTAAACCTGAATCTATGTAGTTGTTCCGAATATAATCAAAGCGCGTTTTCCTAGAAAATACATTTGGTTATTTGACATCAGAAAGGAGCTCAACTAGTTACATTTTCATTATACGTTTGCCGAACTTAGGCATACAACTAAATGTTGGCCCTTCGAACCGGACCAACCAGAAATCAAAGGCTCCTATGTTTAACATAACACGCTGACAAACTCAACTAAACGTGCTTCACAAAGTTAGTTTTTCTATTTTCTGAGTCGAGACGACTGCCTGATCAACATCATCCCCGTTCCCCGTTGATTAATATTGACAGATTCGCTCCAGACACCACACGACGCGCGATGGTTCCGGCCGTCACTCGGGGAACGACGCCAGTTAACCATTTAGATTATTTTTATGCGTGAGAATGATGCCGCTTGCCGTTCGCTAGCTACTCGGGATGGGTGCAGTTCAATTAAAGTGTACTTTTCCACTTGAGAGTCTAGTGACAGTATGGGTTGGAGTATCGCATGATAATAGACAGCAAAGTGGTGCTTAAAGTAATGGATGTGAGGTATAATATCTCGCTGGGTGATGAGAATGGTTGTGGAATGATCTTCGCTTATACCAGTAGAAGCAGATCAATGAAGTTTATACTCTTTTATGGCGTTTTGAACAGCCATAAGATAAGATTTATATGTGAGAGATTATTTTTTCTTAAGTTCTTGAAGTACTACACACATCTCTATTGAAATGTTGTATTATTCGTTAGGAATGTTTCATACTAGGGCGTCGTCTAGGCAAGTCGTGTATTCTATAACAACGCAAAGCATGTGTCCGTTACCAAAAGGACATAATGATAAATGTCCCTCTACCACAGCCAGGCACAACTAATCATAAATTAAAACGCACCTCCAGAAAATGACCATCCAGAGATCTTTAGGGAGCAGTGTCCACTCGAGTGGAATGATAAATGGTACGGATGCAGAATAATCGATTCGATTCTACAACCAACTCGCAACAGATCCCAATCCCAAACGTCATACAAATCCTCACGCGATGCTCCTTTCCCGGCGTTCTTATACGCGCAACTCGTTTTCCCAGGATAGATTTTTCATTCCAACATTCAAATGCACTTTCTCCCTGAGCTGGAGGGCGAGGAGTCCCCGTTGTCAGCTTGCACCGTCAACCCTTTTCCTATCGACGCATAAAAGCGTCGGCAACGCTCTCGAATTAGAATCCGATGTTTGGAACATGGTCCGAATTCGATACGCTTCTCAGCGTCCCTGATCGTGAGGCCACTGTTGAGGTAGTCGCTGGTGACATCCGCATACGCGAGGAACCGAATCGTCCGTTGCACTTGATGGACAACCGTGACGTAACTTGCAGTTGCATAATCGTATCATTAATAACGCATCAAACGGAAGCGTTGGGTTCGCTTGCCGATTCCACATTCTCGGGACGGGACCGAAACGTGATCCGTTTGACAGTTATCCCTCATAAACATCGGCTAAGCGCCAGTTTTGATGATGCCTTTTCCGATCACGAAACGCTGGAATGTTGTCCCTGGCGGGTAGCGTTGCGTAGAAGGAGCATCCGTTTCGGGTGGCGTGAAATGAATTCATCATCTCGCACTGACAACGCGAGTGGAAGTTTTTTTTTCGAGAAGGCAAAGCAAAGTCCTTGGACATGTGGTATTTTTTGTTATGGAAACGACACAAAGGCAAAGGCTGGCAAATGTGACTGACTGTGATCGGTCGAGATAGAAAGTGTTGGGAAAGGCGGTGCCAACAAAATGTGAGAAAAAATGAAAAACGGCCAACACTATCTCTGTCAGTTTTGGGGTAAATCTCGTTCTTCTTTAGGTTCCGTTGCTCGTGTTCCGTTTCTCACCTAAACTTTCATGTTTTTTGCTTGAAAGGGTGTTCAAAATGTGGTTAGAACATCGCCTTGCATACGTTATGACGACGTCAGCTCAAAAATATGATTGAAGATCCGGCTCACCGATAGCGTGTCGACTCCCTACCCAAACTATCTACAATCGTCGCAGAAAACAGATCCGATGCAGTTTTACTCCCCTCCTTCTAAATATCCTTTCACTGCCCAGCGTTTAAACTGGACTGAACGGTGTTAAAGCGGTGTGCTAGCCTTTAGAAAATCCTGTTACTTTCCCTTTTCCAGGTGGCGTTTGACGTGTTACGCAATGGCTCCGACGCTGGAAGAATGCGCCTCAGGTCCGGGGCACGATCAATCATTAAATTGCAATCGATCACAACTCGAAAAAAAACGCCGGCACCGAGGTTAAAGGGGCAGAAACGGTTCGCGCGAGAGACAAAAGAGGTTCGCGTTCGCAGCCAGTTTTCAGTTCATTCGGCTGTTCGGTTGTTTTCCCCCACCGAGCGCAAGGATACGGCGCGATCACAAAAGATGTTGTCCCGATTTTGGATAATTTAGATGGAAACGTTTTGATGGATGGTGTGCATCTGCTGGAAGGAAGCTGCGGAAAGCAACGGTGTGACAATGTGGTGCAACGCGTCCGGGAACCGGGAGTGCACTGTTCCGGGATAATGAACTTGAGGCATAATGCGAAATTTTCGCATTATGCCTCAAGTTCATTATCCCGGAACAGTGCACTCCCGGTTCCCGGACGCGTTGCACCACATTGTCACACCGATGCTTTCCGCAGCTTCCTTCCAGCAGATGCACACCATCCATCAAAACGTTGCCATCTAAATTATCCAAAATCGGGACAACATCTTTTGTGATCGCGTCGTATCGTTGCACTCGGTGGGGGAAAACAACCGAACAACCGAATGCACTGAAATCTGGCTGCGAACGCGAACCTCTTTTGTCTCTCGCGCGAACCGTTTCTGCCCCTTTAACCTCGGTGCCGGCGTTTTTTTTTTTCGGGTTGTGATCGATTGCAATTTAATGATTGATCGTGCCCCGGACCTGAGGCACATTCTTCCAGCGGCGGAGCCATTGCCGTAACACGTCAAACGCCACCTGGAAAAGGGAAAGTAACAGGATTTTCTAAAGACTAGCACACCGCTTTAACACCGTTCAGTCCAGTTTAAACGCTGGGCAGTGAAAGGATATTCAGAAGGAGGGGAGTAAAACTGCATCGGATCTGTTTTCTGCGACGATTGTAGATAGTTTGGGTAGGGAGTCGACACGCTATCTTAAATAAGTAAATAAAGAAGACAAATCCAAATGAAACCATAATACACACGTAATAATAAACTGTGTTTCAATACCAAAGAATAACTAAAAAATGTTAAATAACTCATAGTTCAAAATGATAATCAGCAAAATTTGGAGAAGAGTAGTAAATAGATAACTCTAATGCACTCAAAACATGCCGATCCAACACAATTGACATACAGATTAATCTTACCATACGCGGCCTAAACCTTCTAAACGGATCATCATCAGCTACATAAACACGGAGTCAAACCTTCGAACAGGGACACACTTCCCCAGTCTGTTTTCGCATTATGCCTCAAGTTCATTATCCCGGAACAGTGCACTCCCGGTTCCCGGACGCGTTGCACCACATTGTCACACCGTCCGTTCCGTTCGATTTTCATAATATCGCCATAAATCTTTTCCCGCGTCGATGCTCTTTTGCCCGATTCCGACGGTGCCGACGGTGGTGGAAATAATTTGTCTCACAACGATCTGGGTGTGTTGGCTTCGTCGGCGGAAGTTGCAGACCGGGGTAATCCACTTGAAGGTAGGCCATAAAATCTATTATCTAGTCGATTGCCTCACTTCTGCAGTGCCTCTCGAAGTGGCTTTGTTCACAAGTTTGTAGAGTGGGTATGTGTTTTTTTCTGCCTGTTTGAGTGTTCATCCAATCGCGCACAATCCGTGGGAATTAATGATAAACACTTTCTTACCTATGATTTAACAAGTTTTACTAGTTTTATACGTGTTATTCACATGATGTAGTATAATATATTCCTGTCATAAAGGAAAGAAAAGAAATGCAAATAAAATAAAAAGTAGATAGAAATCGGAATGATTGAGAATAAGATTTCAAGATGAAAACCGTTAAATTTAGTTAAAGTATGCAACGAAACATTTCTTAAAAACGTACACATGAAATACCAAAGTAAATATGATTGTATCTATCAATTTTCCAAGCCAAGAACAAAAAGAACAGAAAAAAAACATCTTCGTTTTACATTTTCGTTTGCTATTTCATCAATGAAAACATCGATAAAAATTAAATGGAAAAAATACATCGCACAAGTGAGTAAACCAACCTAATAAGATGAAAATTCAAACTAGCACAAAACTAAAACAGAATGTACACCAATGGATAGGAACAATTATTGAAAAAAAAATAACATGAAAAAAATAGAAAAAAGAGGAAATCACAACTGATCACAACTGATAAAACAATAAAGAAATAGTAATGATGGAAACATTTTGATGTAATTATCGTCAATAATAGAATAAAATTGAAGAACGGCAATAGAGTAAAATCGTTAAACGTGGCAATAGAAAAATGTAACAAGATATCTTAACATGTCATACAACCAATACATGAAACAAAAATAAATAAATAAGTAAATAAAGAAGACAAATCCAAATGAAACCATAATACACACGTAATAATAAACTGTGTTTCAATACCAAAGAAACACTTCCCGCTGTGCCCGGAAGCCCACCGTTCTTTTCTTCGGATTTGTTTTCGGGAGGGAAATGTGTTGCTTTGTACCTTGTGCCTTACGCCCCTGGCAGAACCCTTTTCCAGCGTCTGTCAGCCGAAGAAACGCGTGTGCCATGGGCCTCCATAAAGAAAGCAGCAGCCGTTTTGCAGAAGTGCATCCGGAGGTAAACAAATTTCTCCCAAAGGACCCGGCGGGGAGAAAGTGCCGTTTTTCGCATTATGCCTCAAGTTCATTATCCCGGAACAGTGCACTCCCGGTTCCCGGACGCGTTGCACCACATTGTCACACCGTTGCTTTCCGCAGCTTCCTTCCAGCAGATGCACACCATCCATCAAAACGTTTCCATCTAAATTATCCAAAATCGGGACAACATCTTTTGTGATCGCGCCGTATCCTTGCGCTCGGTGGGGGAAAACAACCGAACAGCCGAATGAACTGAAAACTGGCTGCGAACGCGAACCTCTTTTGTCTCTCGCGCGAACCGTTTCTGCCCCTTTAACCTCGGTGCCGGCGTTTTTTTTCGAGTTGTGATCGATTGCAATTTAATGATTGATCGTGCCCCGGACCTGAGGCGCATTCTTCCAGCGTCGGAGCCATTGCGTAACACGTCAAACGCCACCTGGAAAAGGGAAAGTAACAGGATTTTCTAAAGGCTAGCACACCGCTTTAACACCGTTCAGTCCAGTTTAAACGCTGGGCAGTGAAAGGATATTTAGAAGGAGGGGAGTAAAACTGCATCGGATCTGTTTTCTGCGACGATTGTAGATAGTTTGGGTAGGGAGTCGACACGCTATCGGTGAGCCGGATCTTCAATCATATTTTTGAGCTGACGTCGTCATAACGTATGCAAGGCGATGTTCTAACCACATTTTGAACACCCTTTCAAGCAAAAAACATGAAAGTTTAGGTGAGAAACGGAACACGAGCAACGGAACCTAAAGAAGAACGAGATTTACCCCAAAACTGACAGAGATAGTGTTGGCCGTTTTTCATTTTTTCTCACATTTTGTTGGCACCGCCTTTCCCAACACTTTCTATCTCGACCGATCACAGTCAGTCACATTTGCCAGCCTTTGCCTTTGTGTCGTTTCCATAACAAAAAATACCACATGTCCAAGGACTTTGCTTTGCCTTCTCGAAAAAAAAACTTCCACTCGCGTTGTCAGTGCGAGATGATGAATTCATTTCACGCCACCCGAAACGGATGCTCCTTCTACGCAACGCTACCCGCCAGGGACAACATTCCAGCGTTTCGTGATCGGAAAAGGCATCATCAAAACTGGCGCTTAGCCGATGTTTATGAGGGATAACTGTCAAACGGATCACGTTTCGGTCCCGTCCCGAGAATGTGGAATCGGCAAGCGAACCCAACGCTTCCGTTTGATGCGTTATTAATGATACGATTATGCAACTGCAAGTTACGTCACGGTTGTCCATCAAGTGCAACGGACGATTCGGTTCCTCGCGTATGCGGATGTCACCAGCGACTACCTCAACAGTGGCCTCACGATCAGGGACGCTGAGAAGCGTATCGAATTCGGACCATGTTCCAAACATCGGATTCTAATTCGAGAGCGTTGCCGACGCTTTTATGCGTCGATAGGAAAAGGGTTGACGGTGCAAGCTGACAACGGGGACTCCTCGCCCTCCAGCTCAGGGAGAAAGTGCATTTGAATGTTGGAATGAAAAATCTATCCTGGGAAAACGAGTTGCGCGTATAAGAACGCCGGGAAAGGAGCATCGCGTGAGGATTTGTATGACGTTTGGGATTGGGATCTGTTGCGAGTTGGTTGTAGAATCGAATCGATTATTCTGCATCCGTACCATTTATCATTCCACTCGAGTGGACACTGCTCCCTAAAGATCTCTGGATGGTCATTTTCTGGAGGTGCGTGTAGAATCGAATCGATTATTCTGCATCCGTACCATTTATCATTCCACTCGAGTGGACACTGCTCCCTAAAGATCTCTGGATGGTCATTTTCTGGAGATGCATTTTAATTTATGATTAGTTGTGCCTGGCTGTGGTAGAGGGACATTTATCATTATGTCCTTTTGGTAACGGACACATGCTTTGCGTTGTTATAGAATACACGACTTGCCTAGACGACGCCCTAGTATGAAACATTCCTAACGAATAATACAACATTTCAATAGAGATGTGTGTAGTACTTCAAGAACTTAAGAAAAAATAATCTCTCACATATAAATCTTATCTTATGGCTGTTCAAAACGCCATAAAAGAGTATAAACTTCATTGATCTGCTTCTACTGGTATAAGCGAAGATCATTCCACAACCATTCTCATCACCCAGCGAGATATTATACCTCACATCCATTACTTTAAGCACCACTTTGCTGTCTATTATCATGCGATACTCCAACCCATACTGTCACTAGACTCTCAAGTGGAAAAGTACACTTTAATTGAACTGCACCCATCCCGAGTAGCTAGCGAACGGCAAGCGGCATCATTCTCACGCATAAAAATAATCTAAATGGTTAACTGGCGTCGTTCCCCGAGTGACGGCCGGAACCATCGCGCGTCGTGTGGTGTCTGGAGCGAATCTGTCAATATTAATCAACGGGGAACGGGGATGATGTTGATCAGGCAGTCGTCTCGACTCAGAAAATAGAAAAACTAACTTTGTGAAGCACGTTTAGTTGAGTTTGTCAGCGTGTTATGTTAAACATAGGAGCCTTTGATTTCTGGTTGGTCCGGTTCGAAGGGCCAACATTTAGTTGTATGCCTAAGTTCGGCAAACGTATAATGAAAATGTAACTAGTTGAGCTCCTTTCTGATGTCAAATAACCAAATGTATTTTCTAGGAAAACGCGCTTTGATTATATTCGGAACAACTACATAGATTCAGGTTTAGAGTCTTCAAATAACTTCGTCGGCTCTTCTTTCAGGTCGGTACTGAATCTCACAGAACAACTGACTACAGAATCATTCTATTGAAAAAGAAAACGTAAAATGATGCTTCAATTTCCGGACAAAAAACTTCAAAATAACTCAAAAAACTTTGAAACTCTATTAAAAAAACATGGAGGTCTGTTTGTATCAATAGAATAATTTTATAGTGGAAATTGCATAAAGATCCACTAATTGTAATTGTTTTAAAACAATAGAAATCGCTGAAGAAGGCTGCAGCTCCTTAACAAATCTCCGTTACGAGCGAAATCTATATTGTAACGCCCGAACCCCCTAATTGTTCGAAGGGTCTTTGATTTCTACCACCAGAACACTTGAAGCGCTCACCTTTTCTTCACCTTTCCCTTTCTCCTTCACTTCGATCGAGCATCGAGTGTCACTTTCCGTAATGATAGCTATTTGCAATCGAACTTGACACCTCTCTCGAGCACGGCCAGACCACTTTCTTAACTTCATTCCCACTCCTGTGCGGTCTTTGCACCTATACCTTTCCACCCTTCAGAAGACTGAGAAGACAAGGCGATCCTCATTACTGTCGTCCTTCACGGCAAACACCTTCTTCGCCAGCGATGACCGGAAATTGTGCGATGGTCGGTGGGAAACGAAACCTCCTCGGTGTAGCGTGAAAGGAGGTACGTCCGGTCCGTTTTAACGGAAGAAAACACGGCAACACGCACCCCTGCAAAAGCGCAACCTTTACTTTCTTTACCCTCACACGTGCTCTTCGTGGTCGTGGACACTACGGTGGGTCTAATTTGTTGATGTTTCAGTGCGATCTTCGCGCTGAAGGCGAAGGAGAGGCCCTCAAAATGAGTAATTTCCGGTACGCTTACTTCGTGCGAAGGATAAAGCTCGGATGAAGCCGGCCGGACATCGCCCTTCTGGACGAGATCCCTGTTGGGTGTGTACCATGTAAAACGATATTAACGAGGCAAGAAAGCGTACGGACGGAGTTAGAATTTCCTGGATCATTATGGCCAGCCAGCAACGTAAGTCTGGATTGTTTCCTTTTCCGAGCAGGCAAACTTGCAAATTTCAACCCGTGCACCGTGAAATGGGAAGTGTCTCACAATAACCTCATCAGAAGCGCCCCGTCCCGGGAAGAACGTGACGCGAAGGGAGAACAAAGTAAAGAGATCACTTTAATGACTTCTCAGGTTTGTGTGCTCTCCATTCGGAGCCACTTCTTCCCATCGGGGCGCACATTAAACTGTAATCAAATCCCTCCCGAAAACCCAAAACCCTGCGGTAAATCTCGAATCTTGGATAATGACGGAGCTATCGGAGTTTTTAAGTCTTCAACCAGCTTCGTCGGCTCTTCTATCAGGTCGGTACTGAATCCCACAGAACAACTGACTACAGAATCATTCTATTGAAAAAGAAAACGTAAAATGATGCTTCAATTTCCGGACAAAAAACTTCAAAATAACTCAAAAAACATTGAAACTCTACTAAAAATCCTTGGAGGTCTGTTTGTATCAATAGATTAATTTCATAGTGGAAATTGTATAAAGATCCACTAATTGTAATTATTTGAAAACAATATAAATCGTTGACGAAGGCTGTAGCTGCTTAACAAATCTCCGTAACGAGCGAAATCTATATTGTAACGCCCGAACCCCCTAATTGTTCGAAGGGTCTTTGATTTCTGCCACCAGAACACTTGAAGCGCTCACCTTTTCTTCACCTTTCCCTTTCTCCTTCACTTCGATCGAGCATCGAGTGTCACTTTCCGTAATGATAGCTATTTGCAATCGAACTTGACACCTCTCTCGAGCACGGCCAGACCACTTTCTTAACTTCATTCCCACTCCCGTGCGGTCTTTGCACCTATTCCTTTCCACCCTTCAGGAGATTGAGAAGACAAGGCGATCCTCATTACTGTCGTCCTTCACGGCAAACACCTTCTTCGCCAGCGATGACCGGAAATTGTGCGATGGTCGGTGGGAAACGAAACCTCCTCGGTGTAGCGTGAAAGGAGGTACGTCCGGTCCGTTTTAACGGAAGACAACACGCACCCCTGCGAAAGCGCAACCTTTACTTTCTTTTCCCTCACACGTGCTCTTCGTGGTCGTGGACACTACGGTGGGTCTAATTTGTTGATGTTTCAGTGCGTTCTTCGCGCTGAAGGCGAAGGAGAGGCCGTCAAAATGAGTAATTTCCGGTACGCGTACTTCGTGCGAAGGATAAAGCTCGGATGAAGCCGGGCGGACATCGCCGTTCTGGACGAGAACCCTGTTGGGTGTGTACCAAGTAAAACGATATTAACAAGCCAAGGAAGAGTACGGACGGAGTTAGAATTTCCTGGATCATTATGGCCAGCCAGCAACGTAAGTCTGGATTGTTTCCTTTTCCGAGCAGGC
>KZ067182.1:69757-80467 GCA_002091845.1 Anopheles cracens | reverse complement strand
GGAAGAAAATCTCTGCAAAGCGAGTTACTCTTGCCAGTCAAATAAAAAGTTCTATTTACGCGACCGAATCGAATGCAATTGCACCCCCAACAACACTGTGCACAGTTTTTGGCGTATGTATATGCGAGTGGATTTGAATGTAAACATACAGACATAGCTGTAAGTTTTGGAAAGTTGTTTAAGTTCTGCTTTGAAGAGAGTGTTTTTAGTTTTTAGCATTACTTTTGTTGTTGAAAGTTGCAGAAGAAAAGACGTAATCAATTGTTTTTGAATGTTATTAAGCTTCGCACATTATGTTGCTATGCTTTAATGTGATCATCCACAGAACGTAACATTCACTTAATGTCAATTTATAGTGCAGAGTGCTTAACATGAACTAGGCAGTATCTTATTTTGTCCTTTTTAATTTGTTTTTCAACCTAGTAAAATATTATCTTCTGGAGGAAAAATAAAGATCTTTTGAAAACATTGTTCCTCCCGAGTGATGCTATGAAATACTGTATGCCTCTAATTACTAAAACTTATGCTTAGGAAACTTTGTATTATACTTATACTTAATGAATACCGTGTAAGACATAGAAATGCTCTACATGGAGGTCGTTTGGAACAGCGCGTTCAATCACTTTCATTTGAAACACAAAGAAATTAATTAGTGTTGTGTCAGAGAAGTTGAGTAGATTAGAGAGATTGATATTTTGAAAAGAGCATATGGTTCGCATCATGTCCATTCCATTAGTTTAGGGATAAGGGTTTGACAATTTTGAGAAATTATTGAGAGATGAATCTATTACGACGAATGTTTGACTCTCTCCGGATTTTCATCGTAGCTGATTCGGATGAGACCAGTTGTGTTACATTTTATGTTGTGTTAGCTTACAATTACTATCAAATTAAGTAAATCATTTTTTTAATATATTTCAATAGAATAATCCAGAAGCAGTGTCCAGAGCATTTCCTATTAATAGTTTTAGCTTTGTATCAGGTCTGCTTGGATGTAGTAGCCATGGTGTTTATGCCTCTCTTCTTCAGTTCTGAGATTGGAGTTGTGGTGTTTTGTAATGTTAAAGAGAGTGGCCAAACAACAATGTATTATAAATAATGTATAATAGATAACATGTTTGTCTTATTCGTTCCTTTATCGGTTTTAGTGATAACATAAGATGAATATTGCACAAGATAGCACACCGACGACACAAATAACACAAGATTGTTGATTACATAATTGAATCCATTTCAATATGGCTGAATAGGTGTTTGAATAATTATAATCATTTTCTACAATCTAAACAGTATAAACAGAATGTTCAGGAATCTACTATAAAGTCTGTAAAAATGAATAGCAGAGTAACCGCTTGAAATCGTTATTACAATGTGCACACACCGATTATGTAACGCAACAGATTTAACACTACTTAGAGCGTGGGCGCAAATGCATCGACGGTATTGACTTCCATCAACACGAAAACCACTCGTTCGAGCGCCTCAAACTTAGATTGTAGTTACTTGAAAGTAAATTCAATTTATCGAATTGAACTGACGGTAATCTTTCGGGCACGGCCACCCAGAAAAGCCCATCAGAATCGGATTATGTTCGATGGCTGTGTGGCAAAAAGTGGCCTACAGTTTGTTTATGGAACAGGATACAAGTTTTACACACGAGGTAAAGTTTGCTGGAACCATGAGAGTGGAAACTCTTTTAACAAAATATGCACTTCCCGTATGCGTTGCAAGGAAGACACGTAGCGACACGTGGTGCAGGTCGCGCACACAGCCTCCGTTGCCAGACAGCCAGAGGGAAATGTATCGTCGGTAATGAAATGAGGTTTCTCGTAAGGCATCGCTTTTATATGTCCCTTGGTAAACGCCGGGCGATCAAAATGTACGAAAAAGATTGAGAAAAGCTTGTTCAAACATCAATTGGTTATTTTGAACTCAAATTATTGGAAAAAGGAAGAGTTGTCAAAAGTTGTAAAAAACTAAAGATTGTTTGATTTACGGTTTTTAATTTTTTATTCTACTACTATGAGGACTACACCAAGTAATTTGAACACAATTAGACTACTTTTGTTATTTATAGTCACATTTGAGTTAAACTTTGTTTGAATGTTTAGCACTTGCTCTAGATTTGATATTACTTTGGTTTTGTCCACCAACCCCCTCTCAAATAGCATTTTTTTTTAGAAGGTGTCTAGTTGCGAGTTGCAGGAATGGTTGTGTGACATTCCGATACGGTTCGCATGTTTGTTAGCGGTTTTCATATCCTTTCGTATTCGGTGGGATTGTGGTTAGATAGTGTTTGGGCTGGTTGGCGGTCGGTTCGATGTCGGTTGATCGGTGTTCATCGAGTTTTAGCTCTCACCAGCGTACGGCATAACTATGTTTCGGGATTTCGGGCTATGTTGATGATGAAGGGAAAGGAACATGAGCCAGTGCAGAAATTCCTCTGCCAGGATATGAGTGCTGCAGCATCACTGCACAAGGAAGCGTACCTCGAAGCGAAAGCTAAAGCTTTGGAAAGAACACGAGAGCTGCTGGACGATGCAATAGGAATCATACGGACAGGAGTCCTAGACGAGGTGCAAATATTGACGAACAGATGTAGATCAGCACACGATCCACATCCGGTACAAGTAACGCACAGAAATGATAAATCTCTGTGTCTGTGTGAGTTGACCGTAGCGCTATGAGCAAACAATGCCTCGTTGAAGGATTCGTGGAAAGTGTTTTACTTTGTGAATGAAGAGTATTGATTTACAGTGTAAGCGATGGACTATCTGACGGACTGATTATCCGGATGTGGTTGTTTAAATCATGTTGAGTAAACCGAAAAACGGCGTTTTACAAAAAGTTTTCTCCACGATAGTGCTGCTCAACAGTTTCTATCTTTTTATCTCCCTCTCACAGCGATAGTTTTTTTTTCTGTTACGATATAATTTTCTCGTCTGAAACATTGTGTGACAAAATTAAAGCTAACGTTCAATTTGGAAATTAAAAGAACACGTTTTAACGAGCCGTTTGCGCACGTTTCCGATCTACGGAGCGTAGTTGTATTAGTCACTTTGGTTTTGGTAATTAGCCTTAAAAATTCCATTTTTCATTGTGGCATTTCTTGAAAGAACTGCCAATGAAAACATAGCTTATAAATCAACTTACACCAAAGTTTGCTTACGATATATTTTTCCATTTGGAACGTTTCTTCCAATAAAGACTATAATGGAAATATTGTCGATCTTACTTGTTGTCTTGTTGTCCTGACGCGTTGGTTTCCCAGAAAGAAGAGAGTTTATTTTACAAACTCACTTATATGTATTGACTCATTGGCTCAAGTTTAATTTCTTTAGACTTTATAATATTTCATTAGAACAAAAATTTAATGAAAATTAGTACCTAAAATATCAACATGGTTGAGAATAGTTCTCAAAGGACAACAGTAAAAGTTGCATAACAGGGTCAAGTACTTTGCAGGAATCTGAAGTAAGTCTTCTATCATGCGATGGCTTGCGCGAAGTTACACACGTTAATCTGTGGTAGGGAGCTGACGTTATGACATACCGTAGGCAAATATTCATTCAGCATCGATAACCACATTTTCCATTGCTCTGCACCCGGCAACACAACCCCATCCCACCCGTGTACTGTCTTGTCTCTAGAAAACTCCTCACAGAAGGGCGATTTCATAGATTTAGCTATTCAGAGAAGGTGTCTAGTTGCGAGTTGCAGGAATGGTTGTGTGACATTCCGATACGGTTCGCATGTTTGTTAGCGGTTTTCATATCCTTTCGTATTCGGTGGGATTGTGGTTAGATAGTGTTTGGGCTGGTTGGCGGTCGGTTACAAAATATGCACTTCCCGTATGCGTTGCAAGGAAGACGCGTAGCGACACGTGGTGCAGGTCGCGCACACAGCCTCCGTTGCCAGGAGGGAAATGTATCGTCGGTAATGAAATGAGGTTTCTCGTAAGGCATCGCTTTTATATGTCCCTTGGTAAACGCCGGGCGAGTTGTTTTTAGGTTTAGGTTTATCTTAGCCGTTCTGTTTGTTGCGTTGCGTGTTTGGCGTCGCCTGCACCAGGGATTCCGTCTTGGGGCTTATAAAGAAGCGTATGAAGTCCGTGCAGCCCGAGCATGGGAATTGAGACTTTTTTGCATGCCACGTTGAAGGCGTAAGGGACGTGGTGGAGATTTTCCCAGTAAGCATGAAACGACTGTGTGAAGAAGGAACGGGGTTATGTGACTTACTTCGAACTGGCCATTTTTTCATTATAAAAGCGAAAGGTGACTTTTCCCATTTCTCCTGGGACGTCCACAAGGCGGTCGTGGTATAGCTCCGATAGAAAGCTGAACCACACCAATTTGGAGCATCTGCACTGCGAAAAATGAGTCTTATCAGAGTCGTTTCACCGATGAGATGAGCTTTTGCCAGAGGGAGGTTGAACGGTTTTTTAATCGTTCATACGAGTTCGTTTTGAGTTGAAATAAAAAGACGCGAAAAGGTGAACTTTTCGTATTCCTCCTCCTCGTCCATTTACTGCTATGGTGCTGTTCATTGTTCCTTAGCTAAAAGTTTGTTTTATTGTCTACCGCTGTACCTCTGCAAAAGCGTTGTCGTTTTTCCACAGTGCCGCGTCGAACTTGCAGGCACATGGGCCGTACAAATGGAAATTGGAGGATCGAAGCAAGAACACTTTTTGCTGTATTTTATTCCTTTGTTTTACAAAAAGTTTTCTCCACGATAGTGCTGCTCAACAGTTTCTATCTTTTTATCTCCCTCTCACAGCGATAGTTTTTTTTCTGTTACGATATAATTTTCTCGTCTGAAACATTGTGTGACAAAATTAAAGCTAAAGTTCAATTTGGAAATTAAAAGAACACGTTTTAACGAGCCGTTTGCGCACGTTTCCGATCTACGGAGCGTAATTGTATTAGTCACTTTGGTTTTGGTAATTAGCCTTAAAAATTCCATTTTTCATTGTGGCATTTCTTGAAAGAACTGCCAATGGAGGGAAATGTATCGTCGGTAATGAAATGAGGTTTCTCGTAAGGCATCGCTTTTATATGTCCCTTGGTAAACGCCGGGCGAGTTGTTTTTAGGTTTAGGTTTATCTTAGCCGTTCTGTTTGTTGCGTTGCGTGTTTGGCGTCGCCTGCACCAGGGATTCCGTCTTGGGGCTTATAAAGAAGCGTATGAAGTCCGTGCAGCCCGAGCATGGGAATTGAGACTTTTTTGCATGCCACGTTGAAGGCGTAAGGGACGTGGTGGAGATTTTCCCAGTAAGCATGAAACGACTGTGTGAAGAAGGAACGGGGTTATGTGACTTACTTCGAACTGGCCATTTTTTCATTATAAAAGCGAAAGGTGACTTTTCCCATTTCTCCTGGGACGTCCACAAGGCGGTCGTGGTATAGCTCCGATAGAAAGCTGAACCACACCAATTTGGAGCATCTGCACTGCGAAAAATGAGTCTTATCAGAGTCGTTTCACCGATGAGATGAGCTTTTGCCAGAGGGAGGTTGAACGGTTTTTTAATCGTTCATACGAGTTCGTTTTGAGTTGAAATAAAAAGACGCGAAAAGGTAAACTTTTCGTCTTCCTCCTCCTCGTCCATTTACTGCTATGGTGCTGTTCATTGTTCCTTAGCTAAAAGTTTGTTTTATTGTCTACCGCTGTACCTCTGCAAAAGCGTTGTCGTTTTTCCACAGTGCCGCGTCGAACTTGCAGGCACATGGGCCGTACAAATGGAAATTGGAGGATCGAAGCAAGAACACTTTTTGCTGTATTTTATTCCTTTGTTTTACAAAAAGTTTTCTCCACGATAGTGCTGCTCAACAGTTTCTATCTTTTTATCTCCCTCTCACAGCGATAGTTTTTTTTCGGTGGACATAAAAAAACGCTTATACAGGAGCAGGTGTGGGTGCCCGTGTGAGCTGTACATGTGTGGGAAAGAAATGGACATGAATTACAGCAATTGCTTAAGGGATTGCTGGCGCTGCTGTAAGCATGTGCGTGCTTGTTCTGGCATCTTTGCGATGTGTGTTGCTTTAGGGATATTTGTGTAAAAAAAACATAAACAAACACATGGGTTTCGTCCAACTTTTGAAAGGAAGTGAACGGGAGCTGAAGAACCAGCTGCATCGAGCAACACGAAGTACTACCGGGAAAAATATATCTTTTTTCTCGGACAAGTTTACAAAACCGCAGTGGCGATTTGATCGATAGGAATCGTTAGGGACTGGAAACGGGTAAATTCAAACGAGGTTTATGCTCAAAATGCAATTAATTTTCATTGCTTGAGGTTTGAATGTTTAGCACTTGCTCTAGATTTGATATTACTTTGGTTTTGTCCACCAACCCCCTCTCAAATAGCATTTTTTTTAGCATTTTTAAAGGAAACAAACTTTTTTTATTCTAATTCTAAATTGTTATTCTTCTAATTTCCAATAATAAACATTCAATATTTTAAGCTGTTTATGAACATTCCATGTTTGATAATGTGTGATTGACCGACTGGACCAAATATTAAAATAGTTTTTGCGAGATCAATTGCATGGAACAATAAGCGTGTTCGAGATACAGATTTTCGTAAAATTTCATTTACCATAACTATGAAGAACCCGCTTCCCAGATCAGAGGAACTGAAATGAGCCAGACAGAAATAGAAAGAATGAACCACGGATACCCAAACGTCCGGGTAGTGCACGTAGTAGTTGCAGATATTTCCTTGGCAACCAACTGAATCCCTGACCACACCCGGGAAATTCTTGTTTCGCCTTTACGGACGAGCAACGGGTGAAAAAGTTTAATAATATAACAGTGACCACAAAGAACGGAGCCTGCTGCGAAGAGGGCTCTATGCGAACATAACTCATATACGGCCACGAAGCCCACTCCCATGCCTGCTCTGGCAGCCGTAGCTTGGTAGCCGTCGTTTGGTAGCAATGGAATTTTAGTTCTCGTTTAGTTGGTCGTCAGAAAATATATTTGCATCCTGAATTGCGTCAAACTGAACGACTGTGAAAGTTCACGAGCCAAAAATGTCGTTGAAAAAGCAAAAAGAAAAGATGAAATATATACGAACATGGAAAATTGTGAAAATTCTACATCCGATTTCACCTCTTTCTCTTCCTTCTTTATCGTCCTTATGTTGTTCTCTCTCACTCTCGTTTTCTTAGCATATATAATTTGGGTTTCTGTACAAGGATCATGGACGCGGACCGTATAGCACAAACGGTACACATGAAAGTGCATAGTGGGGATGGGGTTTTCGGGGTTTCGAGGGCCCATAAGGTTTTGCCGATGATCTATAGGCGAGCAGAGATATGCGGATAACGGAAGAATGAACCTTGTTCGCGAGTTGTACTACGGTGCCGGTGCCTCAAACGCTTCAACCCGAACGCATCACTTCTGCGCTGGAGTCTGCGTCTGGAAAAGTGGATGGTCCTGCTATGGTTTCCCGTCTCATATGCGCATTTTTCTTACCACTTTTCGATTGCACCGTGGCGCAATACACCTCAACAGCAGTGCGTTCGCCGCCAGCACAATGTATGTATTTTTTGTCATTGTCCGCATCGTTGGCTACGGATTCGAAAGATGTTGTTCTCGGAACAGGTTTTCCGGACACTTGGTGTCCGCAGCCGTTCGTCTTGTTTCCCCCGCTCCGAAGGGAAACATTCCGTGAATATTTCATAACTGTTAACAGAGCCAACGGGTTGGGCCTAATTCTAAATTGTTATTCTTCTAATTTCCAATAATAAACATTCAATATTTTAAGCTGTTTATGAACATTCCATGTTTGATATTGTTTGATTGACCGTTGATTGACCGAATTGAAAATCAGTGATGTAAGACGAACCAAAAAATTAAAATAGTTTTTGCGAGATCAATTGCATGGAACAATAAGCGTGTTCGAGTTACAGATTTTCGTGAAATTTCATTTACCATAACTATGAAGAACCCGCTTCCCAGATCAGAGGAACTGAAATGAGCCAGACAGAAATAGAAAGAATGAACCACGGATACCCAAACGTCCGGGTAGTGCACGTAGTAGTTGCAGATATTTCCTTGGCAACCAACTGAATCCCTGACCACACCCGGGAAATTCTTGTTTCGCCTTTACGGACGAGCAACGGGTGAAAAAGTTTAATAATATAACAGTGACCACAAAGAACGGAGCCTGCTGCGAAGAGGGCTCTATGCGAACATAACTCATATACGGCCACGAAGCCCACTCCCATGCCTGCTCTGGCAGCCGTAGCTTGGTAGCCGTCGTTTGGTAGCAATGGAATTTTAGTTCTCGTTTAGTTGGTCGTCAGAAAATATATTTGCATCCTGAATTGCGTCAAACTGAACGACTGTGAAAGTTCACGAGCCAAAAATGTCGTTGAAAAAGCAAAAAGAAAAGATGAAATATATACGAACATGGAAAATTGTGAAAATTCTACATCCGATTTCACCTCTTTCTCTTCCTTCTTTATCGTCCTTATGTTGTTCTCTCTCACTCTCGTTTTCTTAGCATATATAATTTGGGTTTCTGTACAAGGATCATGGACGCGGACCGTATAGCACAAACGGTACACATGAAAGTGCATAGTGGGGATGGGGTTTTCGGGGTTTCGAGGGCCCATAAGGTTTTGCCGATGATCTATAGGCGAGCAGAGATATGCGGATAACGGAAGAATGAACCTTGTTCGCGAGTTGTACTACGGTGCCGGTGCCTCAAACGCTTCAACCCGAACGCATCACTTCTGCGCTGGAGTCTGCGTCTGGAAAAGTGGATGGTCCTGCTATGGTTTCCCGTCTCATATGCGCATTTTTCTTACCACTTTTCGATTGCACCGTGGCGCAATACACCTCAACAGCAGTGCGTTCGCCGCCAGCACAATGTATGTATTTTTTGTCATTGTCCGCATCGTTGGCTACGGATTCGAAAGATGTTGTTCTCGGAACAGGTTTTCCGGACACTTGGTGTCCGCAGCCGTTCGTCTTGTTTCCCCCGCTCCGAAGGGAAACATTCCGTGAATATTTCATAACTGTTAACAGAGCCAACGGGTTGGGCCGCTGTGCTATAAGTTTGTACTGACGAACGGTGGACATAAAAAAACGCTTATACAGGAGCAGGTGTGGGTGCCCGTGTGAGCTGTACATGTGTGGGAAAGAAATGGACATGAATTACAGCAATTGCTTAAGGGATTGCTGGCGCTGCTGTAAGCATGTGCGTGCTTGTTCTGGCATCTTTGCGTTGTGTGTTGCTTTAGGGATATTTGTGTAAAAAAAACATAAACAAACACATGGGTTTCGTCCAACTTTTGAAAGGAAGTGAACGGGAGCTGAAGAACCAGCTGCATCGAGCAACACGAAGTACTACCGGGAAAAATATATCTTTTTTCTCGGACAAGTTTACAAAACCGCAGTGGCGATTTGATCGATAGGAATCGTTAGGGACTGGAAACGGGTAAATTCAAACGAGGTTTATGCTCAAAATGCAATTAATTTTCATTGCTTGAGTTTTAGAAATGTGCAAGTACTTTCAATCATACATAAATAAATACAAACATATGAATAAACATTTGAAAACCAGACACAGCTAAGCATACGTCTCCTATAAGCATAGACACCATCGCTAACGTGTTGCTAGGCTTTTGTAAAACCCAGCCATACAAATTGCCTATTGGGCTAAAAGTAAGAATTATGGACCACTTAGTGCAGAAGTTTCACGATGAGCGATCGAACAATTCGATCATCAAAGTGTACTGTGTTTGACGATTAAAATGTCACTTCCATAGAATATTTGCCATGTTCCAGTTTTCGGCCACCTTTAAAATGCAAAAATTGTTATTAAATGAGCAAATAAAAATCGAAAACGCATTTCATAAATTCATTTCACAAAACAATAAATAAACAAAGCAATATAATCTTTCAGCAAAATTCCACTTTACATTTATTCTCACTCAAGTTTCTTATTTCTCGCCGAACCGGCCGAACTATTGGCACACAACACATCGAGCGAAATTTTGGCGATATTGCACAAATATTTATATGTATTTCAAAATATAGTTGTGTTTGCTTCAAATCATGGAACTTAGGTAGAAATCGTTATTACTTTTTGAAGACTTACGGTGTAAATCTTCATTTATTGCATTAAAAATAGCACATTACTCAAAAGTATCCGCAAAGTAATGAAGTTGAGGAGACATCCTCGTGGGGAATTACATGGGAGGATATTAATAGCAAATTGAAGTTAATTTAAAATGCATTAGTCGATTTGTTTGATCGACTTGCAAGGGTTTGATGGAAAGAGCTTTCTTATGATGTGGTTTTCCTGGGACACTTAAAAGTTATTACATTATCTCTGTTAAAAAATGGAGGCGACTATGAACATTTTCTAGGCCAGTTTCCATAACGCAAACCAAAAAATTGTGTTTTTATTCACTCTGTCTCCGTTTTAGTGGTTTTTAGAAAAAGGCCGGAACCCGGTGCTGCGGCTGTCTTTATCCCCTCGCCTGAACGCTTTGTTCAATCGATCGGAATGGAACGCGTCCGATCCGTGCGTCGCTGACATTTGACGTTTCCCAACAATCTCTTTAGCAAAACGCTAAATATTATTAAAGCTTAGCATATAATATTTTTTTATAACATGCTAAAGGTACGCAAAACATGATGATGATGCGTTTTATATTTCGTACCTCACTTCTCAATCTTAAAACTCTTCTACTTC
>KZ067182.1:46658-56999 GCA_002091845.1 Anopheles cracens | reverse complement strand
TCAACTTCCTAATGTTGTGTTTTTTGGTTAATTTTTAAGCTCGCGTTTAGTTTTAAGTTGCGTGTTTTTTTACTTTGTTAAGCCCTTGAGGCGATCAATTGTAAATAAATATAATAATAATAATAATAACAATAATAATGATACGATAAGTTTTTTTCATTCCATATAGAATGCGATCCTTAGGGATCGTACTGAGTGAGAATAAAACATGCATACGCATTTTAAAGTATTGATATACAAGGGGTCATTTGACACCTTTATAATATAAGGCGCACTGCATCGGTATTACTCTTTAAACCTATTACAAATCATTTTACGAACACAGTTTTTTTTATTTATTTATTTAATCGGAAAGGACGGCCTGGCGGTATTGTTTACTATCTAACTTATAATTAACAATGATTTCAGGTTAACACAGCTTTTTGTTTAATAAAGAAATGTTTGAACTACTCTGGCTTATATCGTTCTCATACATAATAAACAAAGCTTTTCCATAGTAGCGAGCACTCGTCGGATCCTCCTTCTGTACCTCCCACTACAGTACCCAATTCCGAGTTTATCTAGTACAGACACGATGGTCTTAAATCGCACCACTTTGACAATTGTACCGACATATTAGATTCCTGTGCTACATTTTCCTCCGATTGAGTGCCGGAATGCCGTGCAGGCAGCGGGTGGAGAACGTCCTTTATCCGTATAATGTTCTCATCTTCGATACAATGGTGCCGCAGCGAAGGGGAAGCGGATTTTTCGCCACCCGGCACAGCCGGCCTGTAGCCCGCGGGCAGAGGCTTGAGAATGCTAATGTTCGTTTCGCAATATATATCGTCGTGAATCACCCGGCACAGCCGGCCTGTAGCCCGCGGGCAGAGGCTTGAGAATGCTAATGTTCGTTTCGCAATATATATCGTCGTGAAAGACAATTTCAATAAAACGTCTACGAGCCTGCTTTTCCGTGCCCGAACCGGTTTGGGCTGGCGGGCTGAAGGAGAGTGCGCTCGAGCGAAAGGTGTGACCCACTAGAAGAGGGTTAGTGCTGGAAGCAATCGTACGAAATAGAAAATACTGTAAGGAGACACACTGCCTGCAGTTCGTGGACGGAACGTACGGAAGAGAAATTTAGAATGGTTCTCCGACCGCAAATTCTCTCGGGGCCTTCAGCGACGACGTTCCTGGAGACAAGGGATGCTTTTTATCGCTTAAGATTTGAAGCCCCTTTTGCTTGGCCTCGTGAGCGGGCCTAGAGTTCGTACCTTTTTGCAAGCATCATTGTGCCCGCAGGGCACTCACCCTTTCGCAATTGCAAAGGGAAGCGGGAAATGTTCACTTTGAAGTGATAATTTCATTTTCGATACTCTTTCCGTATCTTCGTTGTCTCGCCCTTACGGGCGATGGTTGATTTTGGCAATCTTATTGTACCGGCACGCAACGCCCGAAGCACCTTGAGAATAACCTGTCAAACCGCCGGAAAAGGTTGCAGCCTTGCCCGGCGACAAAAAGTGTCTTCGCGAAGGAAATCGCAGAAAGGACACTATTAACGTCCCATCCTAATTAAATGACGTTCTATCCGTCCACGGTTCCCGGAACGGGATTGTTGCCTTCGTTGCCTTCGAGACACGATGACGACAAGCGTCAGCCTAATCGATACCGAGCGCCGTGACCGGCCGCGGAACGCGCCGTAATCATGTTCGAGATGGGCAATCGAGGCAAATGAAAATCGATACTCTCCACAGCATCCCATTCCGACTGCTGGCTCCACGCGAACGGTGGCAGGGATTCGGCCGGAATAGGGCCGTTTGTGAATTTGTGCCATTTTGTTGGCTTTTTAGAATTTACTTCTCACGATGGTCAACCACACCGACAGGCCGCGTGCGTCGGACGGAAAAGGAAGCGAACATTTCCCAGCCGGAAAAGCGAATCGGTCGAATTAATCGGCAGGAATCAATTGCACCGCCGTATTGCCTTCGCATACCGCGCTCTGAGCCCGCGCTGTTTTCGTGGGAAAAGTGGCAGCGAAACAAAAAATATCAAACTCCCGATGAATAATGTAACGACACTGGCTATCTGGGTGGGAGCAGCGGAGAGTGGGTGAAAAAAAAAACGAATAGAAAAGCCACACGGCCCGTAGGATGTTTATTGGTTTTCCGTCAGTGTGGCATTATTTACAGGGAAAAAAGACCGTTAATTGGATTTCGAATGCATTTGAGCCTTGGGTTACTTACAAGCCTTGTCTCTTCATTCCCACCGTCCTTTCGCCCTTTGTCGCTCGGTTTGGCCCGTACGACAATTGGTGCGGGCCAAACGACAGTTCACTGCCGGGTGGACAACACATTGGAAACGCGCGGAACACGGGCCGGAGTATGAATAATTCATCGCTTAACTGTGTTTACGTGGGCGAGAGCTGTCGTTTCTCGTTGCTGGTATGAAGGCTCTCCCGGCGACGACTGCCAGATCGCATCGTGCGCTATGAAAGCATATGAAACGAATCAGATTAATACCGAACATTCTGCTGCAGCGGGCTTGGCTGGGATTCGGCTTAAATTATTAGATTTGGTGTTTTATGGTCAGTTCTTTTTGTGGTGGTGTTTAAAATATCTATCAATTGAAACGTGACACTCGCCGGTTCCATCCTCAACATTGTTTCACAACAGGCAAACACAGTTGGGGAATATGCTTGAACTCGGTTACCGGCCTTCATATATGAGAAAAAGCCAACGGGAGAATGTTTAAGATTTTTCTGGACTATCGTTTGTCCGATCACAAATCACCGATTATCTGAAATATTGCTACATTTTGAAACGATTTAACTATGATTTAGCTAACCATATGCTATATTATGCCATCTCTTTTTAAATATAGTTAGCTTTTAAATTATGATACACGGTTTACCACAGCTGGAGACACATGCTGCACACTTTTTGAAGCACTCTGATGACACACTTCAAAGCCGCGCTGTGTTGTGCCCAACCCCGCATTCGAAATTCAAGACTCTGCGTACACAGCTGAGTTCAGGTAAGAAGAGCGCCGAATGTGGCGGTTTATGGAAACTGCTGAAATTTTGATACGCCGTTGCGAGGGTTCGACAAATGAGCTCAACAAGAAAGCGTTGTTAATTTAATGCGGCTAAATATTAAAAATTAGTGTTTTGTAAGTCACATTTGAGCATCTCAAAATACAAGTGAAGGCAAAACACAATTTTTTGATCGAATTTCGCCCATTTACAAAGCTTGTTACCTGACCGAAAAACCCATTGTCGCGTCCAGCGACAAAGCTCTTTCTCAATCACAGTAACTAAAAATTCTTTAATTAACGCACTCGAGTTATATTTCGCGGTAAACGTTTTACTATTAAAAAAATACTGTTTTGTCGGTCGCTGTCGGTGGAGAAAGAGGCCGACAATCCTCTGCTCTTGTCCTTTTATCACCTTCCTTCCTTACTCTTGCCACGCGCAGCATCCTGATTGGAGTATGCCACGCTGCCACGCGCAGCCTGCTGATTGGCTAAACCCTAATCTACCTGTACTACCGTTTCGCCGCTGTCACTGAGCTGACTACTGCTGTCACTATTTTCGCCGCGTCACAGTCAGTGGTGAAGAACCGCGTTATTTACTAACACCCATGATTTCTGTTTTGAATGCATGGGCGTTTACACGCGTAGGTTGAATGACTAGCTTGATATCACAGCATACCGTAGTTCAACACAAAATTTCGTTTTCCACTCTCAGCACTCACTCTCACTCACTACGAACTACCGAAAGGTTATTTTGACTGGTGTTAGATAAAAAAACTTAAAAATAAACATACGTTTTTATATGAGCTAAAAATAAATAAAATAACACGGAAAAAGCCCTTCAGTGTTTATATCTCCTTTCGTTTTTGGGTCAGGAAACCTGCTTAATGATATGTCTGTGTTGTTTTCTTATTGTTTACTCCATACCATATTCCATACGTTGGTGTTGTAGTGGAGCATGTTAAGATATGGTTGGATACAATAGAAGATTTCGATAACAGCGCGATATGTGCATGGCTAATGCAGCAGTATACAAGAGTGTCATAATCGTTCGGGATATTCTTTCGATGTCGTGAGAGACGAAAGAAGCCGAAAAGACTCAAAATCTATTTCAGCCATGCAAACAACAACACATTCGGTGTCCTCACCCCGATCAGTTAACATCATAATCATAAATAAGCTGAAGCTCTTCAGTATCAATACAAATTGTATAATAAATTGGGTTAGCCTGATCTATTAAAATGTTATTTAACCTTATCTTACTACAACCAGACTGGTGTGTGTCTGTCTGTTGAGGAAGTGGGATGGTGGAAAAATTAACTGAACATATGTAGTGACATATTATCTGCATCACACCAATGGTTTTAAACTGTCTAAACATCTTAAGACAGTGACCTGACAAAGTATTGGATACAAAGCTCCATTGGCAGAGCTTTTGGAAATTTGAGTGCAAGTAGACAAAATTACCCCAAGATACATTTCCATAAGCATTAGTATCCACCCCGTACGCAGCACTGACTCTTCAGGCCATGGGTAATAACTAATGGAAGCCAGAAATGGTAGACCTAGACCTACTTTGTGGTTGTTGTGTCACGAGCGAAAAAGAGTACTGCACTCGCTTTTGAGCAATACATAAGATCATTAGGGGTTCTAGTTGTATAATAATTTATTTCCCGTAACAAGCTTCTATTTAGTATTCATACAATGCAATCATTCTGTGCCTGTGTGGGTTCCTTATTTATCCTATCAAATAATTTTCAAACAGCGTGTACAGTGCTTGATACGAGTTTCTAGCACAAAGTGGTAAATGTCTTCCGATAGATCCTATAGACCCGCTTGTCGAACATGAGTGCATGATTTATCTAACGGATTCGCCAATTTGTTGCTTTAACTTTGTCCTTCCCTTGCTCGACAATGCACCACTCTGGCGTTTCGTCTAAAGCACGTTTTTGATTCAGTACGATCGTTATTATCTTCAATCCATTTTGTGCCTCATCTGCTCCGGAATGGTTCGCGACCATACGGCCACTCGAAATCCGCCACTTCGTATGTGCGTCAGCTTGCGGCTTGTGGGTGCGTGCCGCTGCGAAACTTGAGAGGAACCCTCATCCATTTTCCGTTCCAGTCAATTCACCGTTCGCTGTCCGTTAGCCTTCTTTTCTGCAGCTCGAGTGTCACCGTCTGAGTACCTGCGCACCGACTCGGTCGCTCGATACCCTTTCAGCGTTCGGGGGAGAGGAGACGCACCGGGACTAGATGTGTGGCATATTGGGTTTAAAGCAAAAAGAAAAAAAACGAAACGCACAAGGAAAAGTGTATCGCACACAGTATCGGTTGCCTAGCTAAGACAAGGGACAAAAAGGATAACTGCGTCCTCGCACTTCAAAAGCCACCTTTTGTCGAAGGCTGAGACGCAGCGGTAGGAAGCAGGATTAGGGGATAACGTTGGCCGTGGTTGGAGTGGAGGCAGAATGGTAGATTTGAGCGATTTATCTGGCTTCGTTAAATTTATTAGCCATCTGTATCATTTATAACAACTTCCTTCAATGAAGCAACCATCGTTTGTCTTGTTTTCTTTGTTTGTCAAGATTTACGCCAAGTTGTGACAGGCAACACCAAGAGATGGTATATCAAGAGCCAGCGGCTGGATGGAAAACGGGTCAAGTTTTCTTCTACCCTCAGGAGAGATGTACCGGTAGGCGGTCGCAGTAAATAGCCCCAGTGGCAAAATGTTCACTCACGGCTGTTCATCTCATTCGGAAGACATTTTTATCGTTTTGATTTAAACCAAAATCAATTCATTTTTGATGAAAAAGATTGGAACTGGCAACATTGTATGGACCGAAATGGTTCCTTGTGTTGAACTGAAATGCTAAGAAAACGTAGAAGTTCAAGTAATGTCATATGTCGCCGAAAACCAGGTATTTCTACAGCCTCTTAACTTAGATGCTTGTACAATATAATAAAATTCTTCAACATTAAATTTGTAGCAGGACGAAGGAAAAACACAGTGACGTATAAAATTCAACGAGAAAGTGAACAAAAAAAAAGCGCTCGATTCTGAAAGGTATGAGTGCCAAACTGTGGCGATGCTCTTCTTGTAAACGGCTACGTGGCTTTGTCGTCTTTTTTGTCTTGTTCTACAATCGTAATAGCCATACTTTGGTGGATGAAACCCGTGAGGCTGACGTAGGCCTTCGCAGCTGGTTGAGCGAGGTTGAACATATCTTTCCAAGTGGCTACGGTACTGGCTCGTTCAATTCAAACCAGTTCTACTTTACGCTAATGTCAGAGCACTTTTTTAGGTCAATTTATTAACCATACGCCGCATCGATAGGTTTATAGTCGGATTGCTTTGTTACTGGCATGGCTGAGAACACGCGATCAGATTACCATCACTGTCGAAAATAAACAAAATACCACAACAAACCGCTGTAAAGAGTCAAATACACGCTTCTAAGAGGATGGTCGTAAATATGCACCTCGGCCGGGTGTGTTTATCGCTGGATTGTGAAAAACAAAACAGCGGCTAGCTCTGGATGGTTCGCAGCGGGAGCGTCGGAAAAGTTAAAAGTCATCCCAATCCAATTCCGACTCGGCCAAAAGTTTTCATCCACAGCAAGTCCCGCGGGACTCATCCATAAAGGGCAGCAGCTGAACAGATGGACGGCACCACCCGATTTGCGAGCTCCACAGCTCGATCGAGTTTATCCGGCGCGGCCATTTTCTTGAGACAGCGAGATCAGTGCGCGAAGAACGCAGGAAAGGAAGACACATAATTGTTCATGATTCGTTTCCTCCGTGGGAGCAGGCTCTAGTTTCCGATGGTCTCTAGCGTAACGGGCAGGGCGTTTTGCTATAAATCACAGAGCAGTTCATGAATTCCGGTCTTGTACAGGCTTCCTGGAGGGGCTGATTTTGTGCGGGCAGTAAGAGTGCTATAGTGCTAGTAATATTCTTTCGCTAAAATTTGCTCCCTCATACGACGGACTTCCCGGGATGAAATCTAGAACTAGCGAACATATATTTTATCGTTTTGACCGACATTGCTGGTTGGGAGTGTTGGCGCTCGATTCTGAAAGGTATGAGTGCCAAACTGTGGCGATGCTCTTCTTGTAAACGGCTACGTGGCTTTGTCGTCTTTTTTTTAAGCATCCTAGGTTGTTCGTATTGTTTTAAAAACAGTTTGCTCCCAAGTGGAAGCGAATGGTGTGGTGTTTATGTCGGATGCATCAAGTAACGCTTCGTATGTATCGAGCCGCACACGGAGGACACGTTCAACCTTGTTTTTTATCCTTGAACATTCGATGTTAATGACGTTTGAATACGGGGTGAAACATTAGAATTAAGGTGATGCGCATTGTTAGTTATGCTACTCTAGTTGAATTCCTTAGGTGTAACCTCATGGTTAACGATGCTTTTCTGTAATTAATGTTGGATTTGTGTGCCTTATGTGCAACGTTCCTGGTTTACTGAATGCATTTAAAATATAAAACATAACAACTCACCCTTTTCTCTACCTGAATCCTGCAGCAAAACAAGCTGTATCTTACAAACAGTTTTCTGTTAATGTTTTTATTCTGTTTTGAGCGAGGTTGAACATATCTTTCCAAGTGGCTACGGTACTGGCTCGTTCAATTCAAACCAGTTCTACTTTACGCTAATGTCGCAGAGCTTTTCAACCACACATTGTAAACGCGTCCCTATCGAGCTGACGGTCATAGGAAGAAGGCTTATTCCCAAGGCCGCCTTGGGAATCTAGGCATATAAAAGCATGAGCAGCTTTCAAAGAACCATCTTTGAGAGACAAGAAATATATTGAACATGAGGGCATAGTCAAAATGTCCATCTTTGAAAGACATTTTATCATTCATATATTTTAGAGGTCTTACTGTATGAACATAAATTAGCAGTTGTTGAGAACTAAAAGCATCATAAAAATATATTCGCTTTGGTATATGTTTGGACACAACCCTGACGGGATGACAGTTCCTCGTGCTTTCGTTAAGCTGTGGCACTCGTGCAGGCAACATTCGGGATGAGAGCAGGGGTTCTCACTCGAATAGAAAATTAATAAATATGTGGCGATGCTCCCTGATCCTTCTCTTCTTTTTGCAACACGGACACAAGCGGCTCGGTAATTATTCTCCATCGCTTCCGAAACTATCTGAACTTCGCGATTGAACAGTATACTATATAACTCATGGCATAGTTCGTTCACTATGTTTCACTACGCAGGCTGCACTTAGATCTCCACAAAAAATCGGCTTAGGCTAATTAGGAGTCAACTCAATAACGATGAATTATTGCCCAACATAGCCAACCGCAATGCATGATGCGATGTGTAAGCATCCTAGGTTGTTCGTATTGTTTTAAAAACAGTTTGCTCCCAAGTGGAAGCGAATGGTGTGGTGTTTATGTCGGATGAACTGATCGATTGACGATCGGCTGTTGTTTTCGTGACCTAATTATTACTGCGCGTCGTTAGCCTACGCTGGGCATTTTTTTTCCGTCGACGACACTAAATATGATGTTGATGTGAAATTTGAATTGTGTTTCTCAAGTAGTAGCTGTTTTGTCACGCTTTTTTGTCTTGTTCTACAATCGTAATAGCCATACTTTGGTGGATGAAACCCGTGAGGCTGACGTAGGCCTTCGCAGCTGGAATAAATCTGCTCTGAAACTATTCGTCCTGGAGCAATGGAAGATACCAACCCGCAAGTCAATATTAGCCATAAATTAGTGCTAAGAAGATAATTTATCGCACACGGGTGCTACCGTGTAGCGCTCGTTCCGTCCAGCTGGCATCATCGAAAGCCTTCAAACGGTCGTCGTCTGTCTGTCGATGGATGGAGCGTTAGCAATCCTTCCGAGATAAACGTTCACCGAATGTGTCGAACCAGTGTGAAATATGGCACGGTGCGTTTGTAATGGTACAGTTGTGTTGGATGAAAAATGTTGGCACCATGTTAATGTGCTCGTTACCGGGATGCTTGCAGCAGTTTGATCTAACGCAGCAGACGATGGCAACGCGCTCCGAAACAACTTGAATCGAATTCGAGTGTCGTGTTTCACTAGTTGTATCACTATAGTGTTTCACAATTCGATAGCATACTTTTTAAGTAAATTAGCTTTATTCAAATAATCAAATTACAAATTCAATTATATGTATGACATTTATGATATATATTATATCATGATTATATGTATGATTCAGTGATTTGTGTGTATCACGCCGTTAAGTGATAACAATACATTTTGTCATTTCTGGAATATTTCATTCTAAAAAGCTTGTAGTTAATTTGATTTGACTCTTTATTTTCATATTGATGTTGATGGATTTCTTGTAATTTGAGATGGGAGTTCTTTTGAAAATTTGAATCCTTTACCTTTTAAAGAATATTAAACGGCTTATCACTAAATGTTTCTCCACACACGGAGTTACTCCGGAGTGAAGGGGTCGTAGACGAAACGAGTACGATCCGACTAAAACCAGTGAGAACTCTGCCTTTAATGACGTTTCTTGAGGTTCTGGTTTATTGATAATGTTTTATGTGTTTCTATTTATACCTTAAAACTAACTTTTTTTTTATTTTTATTAACTAAGTTGAAGTAAGCACTTCTGACCGCAGCGTAAGCATTTCTCTTTAAAGTTGTTTTGAACTGATCGATTGACGATCGGCTGTTGTTTTCGTGACCTAATTATTACTGCGCGTCGTTAGCCTACGCTGGGCATTTTTTTCCGTCGACGACACTAAATATGATGTTGATGTGAAATTTGAATTGTGTTTCTCAAGTAGTAGCTGTTTTGTCACGTCCAATGGAAAGAGTATTATGCTAGCAAAACTTATGCTAGCTTGTGTTATGAAGAATAATAGCAAGTCAAAGTAATTTGTACCTACCTGCGGCTTGTAGTAGTTCCGCGCCTTGATGGTAGGAGGCGTTAGCGAGGAAGAAGCCACCTGCAAAAAAAGCGAGGGAAACAGAAAACTAACAGCGTCACGCGACGAATTAAACAACCGAAAAAACAGTAATACATTTCAAACTCCGGTTATTTCTGGCTTTGGAAAGGAAATCGACTGTGTTAAAGATTTTACTTTTTTTAACGACTCATTGTGACACACCATCTAATACATATATCAAACAATCTGAGAATACTTTTTGAGAGACACATTTTAAAGCAGCTGGTCACTACCGTGACGCAGTAATTAGTGAATGAGGACCTAACCTGTACTAAATACCAATATTTACCCATATAATATTGGTATTTATCAAATGCGCCAAAAGTCCCTTATTTTCGTAGAACCTCGCCGTACGGCTATAAGTGCCCTC
>KZ067180.1:128019-139627 GCA_002091845.1 Anopheles cracens | reverse complement strand
CCACGCTTGTTTATCCGAAATAAAATACATTTTCAATGCTGTAGGACGAAGTTTCTGAAATAGATTAATTTAAATGGAAGCACTTTAATGTCGCAACACTTCCATTCGTTGCATCTTTCCAGAGAAATATTGCAAATTAATTAAGTTTTCCTCCGGTAGTGTTCATTGGACCGGTTTGTTTTTGTACAATAACTAAATCTCTTCTGGCTGGTTTTTGCTCGGAAACACCGAACAAACATCAGAGCTTGATCGGATCAGTGTGAATGGATGATTTAGATTGAACTAAGGAGATATAAAGATATATAAAGAATGATGGCAACATTCAGACGATCCCAGTTAGTTTATGAACATTTATATAACAAACTGTCTGCTCGTTGTGTGTGAAAACATGTTTGGACCACTGCACCTTAAGCAAATTAGAATCGATTGGTCGCACAAGGTAGAGTTATAGGCTTACAGATTTTCTAGCAACAGAAATAATCTCACTCATCGGTGAATGGAAACAAAACACAAACGTAAATCTAAACAAAACAGTTGGCTTTCGTTAAAAACCGACTTGAAACCTGTGGCCGACTGGATGAAAAGAAACAAACAAGTACGCAACCCGTAACGTAATCACTGACCGGAAAACTTTTCCGCCCCGCTTTATAGAGAAAGCGAAGCGTGTGCGAAAGGTTATCCGGTGCAGCCAGGCGAACACCACACCCAAACTGCAGCCCACCGATACAGCCAGAGCAAAAACCCGATACGCAACGTTCGGCTGGCTTTTGAATTTTTCGTTCAATAGATTAGTTTCATTGCGCAAACTTCTGAAACCGATCGAAAATTTGGCTCCCTGGCATTGGGGAGTGTATTCAGGGTTGTGTTCGTTGTTGTACGCAAAAATATTCCCATGAATGAGAGTTCCCTCTTTTTGTTGCTGTGATCTTCGATGCGTATTGAATTGCGTTGCGAATTCAGCTTCCTTTGTGCGGTGAGCAGTGCACGAGATGAGTCGAATCAGAACGCCGCTCAAAGTAGAGATTCTTACCAACGCAACGATTTGTCGTTAGCGATAACTCCGGTAACCGGAGAATCGGTCGAGTTTGTTATCGGCATCCGGCGAAGCAGTCCCACTTGCTTTGATGTGGATTTTTAACCGCTGTGCTGGGTTGGTATTTCTCGGGCATGAGTTTACGAGAAGAAGAAAAAAAACGCTGTGGAAAAAACTTTTTCCACCAAACCTGAAACCGGCCCAAGTTGCAATCGTTGAAAATTCCTGTGAATAGTAAAAGTCATCTCCTGGAGTCGCGGCTGATCTCGAGGGCTCCGAATGCCGATATCGATCGGCATTGGTGCTGCGGCGGAATGGGTCTAAGATTTCAAACAAATCTGGCCCGAAAGGAAGTCGCCTTCCGAGAAGCTGCAGGACAAATGTTGATTCGGTGAAATAATTTTCCAACTCGATTCGCTTCGAAGTTTTTGCACTGTGAGCGTCGGTGCGACTGCGAGATTGGTAGGGAAAATTTGTAGAAAAAGGAAAAATCACAAGTACCACCCGATGGTCGGTTGATGGATGTCCTTATCTGCCCTCGCTCCGTGGCAGTCTTTTTATCGGACATAAATCACATTCTGCACCGTTCATCCCACGGTCCATAAACCGGTACAAATCGCCCGTCCCGCGAACCGGTTCGGTCGTGCGTTCATGGTTAATAATACCGCCGCTGATTGTTTCAATTATCCTTGTGCCACATTTTCGACGCTTCCGTGGAGACGCTTGGCACTTCGTTTTCGCGAGATTTACCTCCGCACCGAGCCGAGCTCGGCTCGATGCGGGGCAATAATTTCATTTCGAGGCTTCGGCCTCGCACGTTGCTTCCCCCTGGGTCGCGCACGGTGGGAAATCGGTTTCGTGGGCGGGTGGGTGGTTGGTGGTGGGCGGTGAAACATACATGCGGTTATGAATATTTATGTCCTTCGTAACTTTTGCCCTCAATTTCTTGCTGGTTGCCACTTACGCTCTGGAGAACGAAGGGGGGAGGGGGGAAGGGAGGGTTGTGTGAGTGTGTTTGTGTGCGCGTTTTTTTTTCACTTCAACCCACAGTATCCTGCGCTCCAATGCGTTTACTTCACTTTTATCGCATTCTTCGCATCTCGATTTGAGAGCTCGATAGAGATAGAAGGGCTCGGATAAAAAAAACAATGCGTATGTTCAAACTTGTTACACAGCGTTAATGTCATGGATACTTCCCCATCCGGAAGTAACAATCTCTGGGTTGCGCAATCGTTGTACCCGGTATGTTTATGTGTCTTCATGGAGCAAATACTTTCTGTCGTTTGTAGATGTTAAAATCTAAAATTGTAAAATAATGCAAGCAATTGAAAATGCAGATGCAGAAAATTCAGATCGAATTTTTAAATCTAACGATTTTCCAAATACATTAAAACACACCAATTCAAATGAACTAACGCATAGTGCGTTAAAAAGGTTAATATAACAGTTTCAAAGAGCTTACCTCTCTCGCTTGGAATAAATTGTTTTTCGCTTTTCGCTGTCACCAAATGCGAATCGAGATGATGGCAGCAGAATTGCTGCCAACCACAGGGCGTACGAGAGCGTGCGCCCGCCTGCCGACGGAAGGATAAAATGATGGCCGTATAAAGGATTGAGTTTTGATAGAGGTCGAGTTGGCCGATGTTTGATCTATAATTTTGTCTCGTTTCACATGGACTCACATACTGTTAGAAGTGCACGGTGAGAAATAGAAACATCTTTTCTAATAGATAAAGCTTCAGTAATAAAATTTAAATGTTAGGCAATCAAAGCTTTTTAATATTGTTCTTAATAAACTTTATTAAGATATGTTTGAGAAAGTTTGTATCTATTACCATCATAATATTATTTGTACCTATGTTTTTATAATCAAAATATTACTGTTTTATTTGTCTTATCTAATTTACGGGTTTACATTATAAGATAACTTAAAATTAATACATTCTAGTCTAAATATAGATTTTCTCTGCTAAATCCTATACCTGGATTGATACTTATCAAATCTAAGTAGTTAGCAAAATATTTCACAGTGATTAGCTTTTTTAAAGGATTCCTTTTATAATATTGCGGAACTTCATTCTATATATTTTTAATAGAATATTTCCTCTTTTTTCTTTTAATAATTCTTTAAATGTATGCCTTTGCCTCTTAATATTAGAGCATTTTGAAATTTTTTGTTCGAAATCCTCAATTTAATGGCAACCTATGATACTTTTGCAAATGATTATGTTTCTTTTGATGTTTCAATGATTTTAAGATATTTAAGAGCTTTGTAATAAATCCTTATTATAAGTGATATCGGATTGATGACTTATTATTTACAATAGAATTTCATCGATCCTTTAACTTACTTCAAATGTTAATCGATAATTGAATTAGATCAACTGTGGAAAATAGCTTAAATATTAATGTCATCGCGCAGAAAATGAAAATCTAAATTTGGAGCTTTCAAAGCTGTGAGAAAAGGTTTAATTATTTTTCAAATATTTTAATAGTTTGCCACATACCACAGACATATGCCGAAGTAAAGCTGATTTTATATTCCTTAGCGGCTTCGTACGAAAAAAAACAATGCGTATGTTCAAACTTGTTACACAGCGTTAATGTCATGGATACTTCCCCATCCGGAAGTAACAATCTCTGGGTTGCGCAATCGTTGTACCCGGTATGTTTATGTGTCTTCATGGAGCAAATACTTTCTGTCGTTTGTAGATGTTAAAATCTAAAATTGTAAAATAATGCAAGCAATTGAAAATGCAGATGCAGAAAATTCAGATCGAATTTTTAAATCTAACGATTTTCCAAATACATTAAAACACACCAATTCAAATGAACTAACGCATAGTGCGTTAAAAAGGTTAATATAACAGTTTCAAAGAGCTTACCTCTCTAAATGAATGGTCATGAAATCCTCTTTAAGACTTATTACAAAGAAAACATTTTCCAAAGCTCATGTCACTCGGACTCGATTCGACATGAACATTCGAGTTTCAGCTTCACAGTTTGGAAACCCAGCTTGATGGCAACTTCCAGAACCAACTCGCCGACAGTAGTCTGCCTTCGAAAAGGAACTGCCCCAAAACCCAACCGTACCGCTACCGGGACGAGTGGGATTAAACCTGTCAGGCCTTATAAATTACCTAAGCCCGGGAACATCGAACCGGTTCGCACGCAGATGTGACATAATTTAATGAACGTGACAATTACCGTTTTCGCTTGTACTCCGAGGCTTCCGAGCTGGACGGGGTGTTTGGTTGGCGTTTGTGTGCCGGTGCCGGTTCGGCTGTGCGAGAGTTTCCGAGCTAATGAACCCATTGACGCGATAGCAAGGGCGCACACACACAGACACATGGACACTCTGCCCAGGAAGTTGAGAGGAATGTGGAAGCTTGGAACACCGAGGAGGATGCTTTCTTTCCGAGAACACCGAGACGACTCCTCACCACGGGATGCATCTCCCTTTCGCAATGGTCCATCTACCGGGGCGTGTATTCACTAAACTCGATATCACTTCGCTAACGTTTTCCTTTGTTCGTTAATTACTTGTGCTTTCCTCGTATTTTTTGCACGCTGCCTTCGGTTGGCATGAAAATAACGAACTGTGCTACTTGGAACGGCGAGCCATAGGATCGGTGAAATCCCCATAAAAAAGCTTCGCGGAAGGCTGGCGACGCCTGTCGAGGCCGAACGCGATGATAATTGTAAGGTTACGTTCGCGCACGCTGGATATGAGTTGGACGAGGCAGATTCACTTTCACTCGCCAAAGCAACACGGCACAATATGCTGCCGAGAGCGTTCGAGGGCGATAATGAGGTTTTGCTTTCATCCCTTCTGCGCTTGTGCTGCGGGAGCACACGTGCACACGTCCCGGCTCTTGGCACTTGGACAGCGGGCGCCCAGCGAAATGGATCCCATTCGGTTCGCGTCTGCAGGTTCCACATGCACGCGCTCCCGGGAGAACGTTTTCCTGTTCTCACATCATATTACACCGTCGAAAGATTTTCCGCATTGCTTTGTGGAGCAACGATTGCAAGATTCATACATCCCATCGCGCGAAGAAACCCCCCGCTTTGGGTGTTTTTGGCTCATTGAGCCCACGTTCCAGTCGGCAGTGCCGTTGCCGCCTTTGTGGTAAATTAATTGAACCGAACAATTTCATCCGCATCCACCCTGCGCTTGTACGGATGCGAACGACGCCCGTGCGCCGTATGGTGTGATATTGGCTCTTCCGGCTCGGTTTCTAACCTTGTGCTTCGATTCGTTCGGGGGGTTAGCTCTCACCCGAGAAACACATCGACCCTAACGACGAGCGAACCGAAATTGCTCCGCAGCACATAAATAAATGGCACAAAAGCAAGAGTAATGTACTTCTTATTCGCTCCCGGTACGCAAAAATATGCCGAACGAAGTATCCTTCCCGGGCCCGGGTTAAATCCCGATAAGGCAGCCCAAAACAAGACCCCGATACGCAGTAAATTATGTTTATCTCCGTTTTTTTTCGTTCGGGTGGAGGTTTGTGGAAAATTCGAAGAAGACCTGAAAGAGCCCCCGTTTCGATAATGTGTTCATTTTTGATTCCTTTCTGAGAAGGCGGGAAAAAATCTTCAGGTGGAAAAAAAACCCGCCACGATGAATGTACTAGCCGCTGATTGTAGGTGTCTCTCAGGTAGGTCCCATATGTGTAGTTTGCGTGTTTCCGGGTCTCGCTCCAAAGCACTCCACCGGGCGCGATGTTCCGCTTGCCTCGGCGACGGAACTCTGGGGCGGAAATGCGCGCGAGCGGCGGCAAGATACACGAGCTGAATTAATGAGCAGAAAGGATTCGGTCATGAATATATTGAACGGCCGTTTCGAGGCGGCTGCCCGATTCCGAACTTTCCGAATCCGTACGGGCTCCGCCGTGGGGTTGAAGTGAGAAAAGCAAAAATTTGGAAGAAAATAGGATAAAATCCGATAAGAAAAATTGATCACATTCTACCGACGGTTTTTTTCCTTTTTGGTTTGCTGTATTCCTCAGCAAAAGTGCTTTTTTACACAACCTTTCACAGTCGTGCTTTTGACCGCACTGAAGTACAAGCACACACACACACACACATACACGCTTCTTCCGAGCCCTTCTATCTCTATCGAGCTCTCAAATCGAGATGCGAAGAATGCGATAAAAGTGAAGTAAACGCATTGGAGCGCAGGATACTGTGGGTTGAAGTGAAAAAAAAACGCGCACACAAACACACTCACACAACCCTCCCTTCCCCCCTCCCCCCTTCGTTCTCCAGAGCGTAAGTGGCAACCAGCAAGAAATTGAGGGCAAAAGTTACGAAGGACATAAATATTCATAACCGCATGTATGTTTCACCGCCCATTGCCATCATTCTTTATATATCTTTATATCTCCTTAGTTCAATCTAAATCATCCATTCACACTGATCCGATCAAGCTCTGATGTTTGTTCGGTGTTTCCGAGCAAAAACCAGCCAGAAGAGATTTAGTTATTGTACAAAAACAAACCGGTCCAATGAACACTACCGGAGGAAAACTTAATTAATTTGCAATATTTCTCTGGAATGATGCATCTAATGGAAGTGCTGCGACATTAAAGTGCTTCCATTTAAATTAATCTATTTCAGAAACTTCGTCCTACAGCATTGAAAATGTATTTTATTTCGGATAAACAAGCGTGGGATTTTCTATTTGGAGAGAATTAATGCACTGAACGAGCAGCATCGAGAGCTCGGCTCGGTGCGGAGGTAAATCTCGCGAAAACGAAGTGCCAAGCGTCTCCACGGAAGCGTCGAAAATGTGGCACAAGGATAATTGAAACAATCAGCGGCGGTATTATTAACCATGAACGCACGACCGAACCGGTTCGCGGGACGGGCGATTTGTACCGGTTTATGGACCGTGGGATGAACGGTGCAGAATGTGATTTATGTCCGATAAAAAGACTGCCACGGAGCGAGGGCAGATAAGGACATCCATCAACCGACCATCGGGTGGTACTTGTGATTTTTCCTTTTTCTACAAATTTTCCCTACCAATCTCGCAGTCGCACCGACGCTCACAGTGCAAAAACTTCGAAGCGAATCGAGTTGGAAAATTATTTCACCGAATCAACATTTGTCCTGCAGCTTCTCGGAAGGCGACTTCCTTTCGGGCCAGATTTGTTTGAAATCTTAGACCCATTCCGCCGCAGCACCAATGCCGATCGATATCGGCATTCGGAGCCCTCGAGATCAGCCGCGACTCCAGGAGATGACTTTTACTATTCACAGGAATTTTCAACGATTGCAACTTGGGCCGGTTTCAGGTTTGGTGGAAAAAGTTTTTTCCACAGCGTTTTTTTTCTTCTTCTCGTAAACTCATGCCCGAGAAATACCAACCCAGCACAGCGGTTAAAAATCCACATCAAAGCAAGTGGGACTGCTTCGCCGGATGCCGATAACAAACTCGACCGATTCTCCGGTTACCGGAGTTATCGCTAACGACAAATCGTTGCGTTGGTAAGAATCTCTACTTTGAGCGGCGTTCTGATTCGACTCATCTCGTGCACTGCTCACCGCACAAAGGAAGCTGAATTCGCAACGCAATTCAATACGCATCGAAGATCACAGCAACAAAAAGAGGGAACTCTCATTCATGGGAATATTTTTGCGTACAACAACGAACACAACCCTGAATACACTCCCCAATGCCAGGGAGCCAAATTTTCGATCGGTTTCAGAAGTTTGCGCAATGAAACTAATCTATTGAACGAAAAATTCAAAAGCCAGCCGAACGTTGCGTATCGGGTTTTTGCTCTGGCTGTATCGGTGGGCTGCAGTTTGGGTGTGGTGTTCGCCTGGCTGCACCGGATAACCTTTCGCACACGCTTCGCTTTCTCTATAAAGCGGGGCGGAAAAGTTTTCCGGTCAGTGATTACGTTACGGGTTGCGTACTTGTTTGTTTCTTTTCATCCAGTCGGCCACAGGTTTCAAGTCGGTTTTTAACGAAAGCCAACTGTTTTGTTTAGATTTACGTTTGTGTTTTGTTTCCATTCACCGATGAGTGAGATTATTTCTGTTGCTAGAAAATCTGTAAGCCTATAACTCTACCTTGTGCGACCAATCGATTCTAATTTGCTTAAGGTGCAGTGGTCCAAACATGTTTTCACACACAACGAGCAGACAGTTTGTTATATAAATGTTCATAAACTAACTGGGATCGTCTGAATGTTGCCATCATTCTTTATATATCTTTATATCTCCTTAGTTCAATCTAAATCATCCATTCACACTGATCCGATCAAGCTCTGATGTTTGTTCGGTGTTTCCGAGCAAAAACCAGCCAGAAGAGATTTAGTTATTGTACAAAAACAAACCGGTCCAATGAACACTACCGGAGGAAAACTTAATTAATTTGCAATATTTCTCTGGAATTCAATCTAAATCATCCATTCACACTGATCCGATCAAGCTCTGATGTTTGTTCGGTGTTTCCGAGCAAAAACCAGCCAGAAGAGATTTAGTTATTGTACAAAAACAAACCGGTCCAATGAACACTACCGGAGGAAAACTTAATTAATTTGCAATATTTCTCTGGAATGATGCATCTAATGGAAGTGCTGCGACATTAGCCGAACGAAGTATCCTTCCCGGGCCCGGGTTAAATCCCGATAAGGCAGCCCAAAACAAGACCCCGATACGCAGTAAATTATGTTTATCTCTTTTTTTTTCGTTCGGGTGGAGGTTTGTGGAAAATTCGAAGAAGACCTGAAAGAGCCCCCGTTTCGATAATGTGTTCATTTTTGATTCCTTTCTGAGAAGGCGGGAAAAAATCTTCAGGTGGAAAAAAAACCCGCCACGATGAATGTACTAGCCGCTGATTGTAGGTGTCTCTCAGGTAGGTCCCATATGTGTAGTTTGCGTGTTTCCGGGTCTCGCTCCAAAGCACTCCACCGGGCGCGATGTTCCGCTTGCCTCGGCGACGGAACTCTGGGGCGGAAATGCGCGCGAGCGGCGGCAAGATACACGAGCTGAATTAATGAGCAGAAAGGATTCGGTCATGAATATATTGAACGGCCGTTTCGAGGCGGCTGCCCGATTCCGAACTTTCCGAATCCGTACGGGCTCCGCCGTGGGGTTGAAGTGAGAAAAGCAAAAATTTGGAAGAAAATAGGATAAAATCCGATAAGAAAAATTGATCACATTCTACCGACGGTTTTTTTCCTTTTTGGTTTGCTGTATTCCTCAGCAAAAGTGCTTTTTTACACAACCTTTCACAGTCGTGCTTTTGACCGCACTGAAGTACAAGCACACACACACACACACATACACGCTTCTTCCGAGCCCTTCTATCTCTATCGAGCTCTCAAATCGAGATGCGAAGAATGCGATAAAAGTGAAGTAAACGCATTGGAGCGCAGGATACTGTGGGTTGAAGTGAAAAAAAAACGCGCACACAAACACACTCACACAACCCTCCCTTCCCCCCTCCCCCCTTCGTTCTCCAGAGCGTAAGTGGCAACCAGCAAGAAATTGAGGGCAAAAGTTACGAAGGACATAAATATTCATAACCGCATGTATGTTTCACCGCCCACCACCAACCACCCACCCGCCCACGAAACCGATTTCCCACCGTGCGCGACCCAGGGGGAAGCAACGTGCGAGGCCGAAGCCTCGAAATGAAATTATTGCCCCGCATCGAGCCGAGCTCGGCTCGGTGCGGAGGTAAATCTCGCGAAAACGAAGTGCCAAGCGTCTCCACGGAAGCGTCGAAAATGTGGCACAAGGATAATTGAAACAATCAGCGGCGGTATTATTAACCATGAACGCACGACCGAACCGGTTCGCGGGACGGGCGATTTGTACCGGTTTATGGACCGTGGGATGAACGGTGCAGAATGTGATTTATGTCCGATAAAAAGACTGCCACGGAGCGAGGGCAGATAAGGACATCCATCAACCGACCATCGGGTGGTACTTGTGATTTTTCCTTTTTCTACAAATTTTCCCTACCAATCTCGCAGTCGCACCGACGCTCACAGTGCAAAAACTTCGAAGCGAATCGAGTTGGAAAATTATTTCACCGAATCAACATTTGTCCTGCAGCTTCTCGGAAGGCGACTTCCTTTCGGGCCAGATTTGTTTGAAATCTTAGACCCATTCCGCCGCAGCACCAATGCCGATCGATATCGGTTTTGTGCTTGCACCCGTCGGAGCCCTCGAGATCAGCCGCGACTCCAGGAGATGACTTTTACTATTCACAGGAATTTTCAACGATTGCAACTTGGGCCTTTTAGTTATTGTACAAAAACAAACCGGTCCAATGAACACTACCGGAGGAAAACTTAATTAATTTGCAATATTTCTCTGGAAAGATGCAACGAATGGAAGTGTTGCGACATTAAAGTGCTTCCATTTAAATTAATCTATTTCAGAAACTTCGTCCTACAGCATTGAAAATGTATTTTATTTCGGATAAACAAGCGTGGGATTTTCTATTTGGAGAGAATTAATGCACTGAACGAGCAGCATCGAGCTGCTGAGCGCATACAAAGCCCACGGTTGGCCAGCGGCGAGGCAAAAAAAAAACACACCCCCGGCACACTGAAACTCCGATAGAAACTCAAACAAACGCAGCTTTTCCGCAGCAATCGTAACACTGGATCCACTGGCACACCAACATGGCCGTCAGCGGAGCGCCACGCCACGCGTAAGTTCGAACTCGCTTTCGGCAGTTGGCAATCAAATATTAAACTTTGCTAACTACGCTTAGACAAGTTGCTACTTTTTGGGGCGGTAGTGCAAAGCATGGCTGGCTGGATGCCTACCTACACACACCCACCCACACTCACGCTTGGTCCGTTTTGCGTCCGTACTTCCTGCTCCTGGCACCTGGCCTCTAAACAAGCATAATTCACGCCCCAGCAACTGTTACTACTTCCGGGGCCGGACGCTGCTGCGCTGGGAAGCCGCTTTACGCCCATACGGTTCGTTGCGTGTGCCGTTTGTGCTGCGAAACGGTGGCCAGTGCCCGAAAAGTTTTCACCCTCCCGCCTCCCCAAAACCGTACACAATAACAGTTCCGCCAGCTGACGCCAACGTCGTTCGATGGAGCCGCTGGCTGGCTGGCTGGGTGGAGCTGGGTGGAGCGAAAGTTTGCGATGCGATTCTTGGATCCGGTGCGGCACCGGTGTATTAATGGTACTTTCGGTTTTTGGTCAGCCGGTTGCCCCCCTCCCCCCCCCCCCCCCTGAAAATATACGTAAGATATTGATGTTTGCTGTATCAAATCGTAGTCATTTATAATAGATCAAATTCTTTAAATAATATATTCCTTTGGCAAGCTTAAAGAAACCTCAAAAACCCTTTTTATATATACCGAATCATTGTGATCATTATCATTCTTCTTAATACCATTTAATGAAAAGACTTGAGGGTTACTATAAATATTAGTTGGCTTTTAATCAATTTAGTGAAATATTTTTTTAACAAAACAAAACAAGTCTTTATTAACTACAAAATACCTTACATCTACTTAATTCCTATATATGATAATATAAGCTGTTTTAGTTCATTAATCCCTAACTGTTGATG
>KZ067180.1:69054-111430 GCA_002091845.1 Anopheles cracens | reverse complement strand
TCCGCATCTCCGCCTGCTCACGGAGCATGGTAAACAATGTCCACCCGTCGTAAAGCGAGGCTTAATTCGGTCCAATCATTCAAACGGGTTGGACATACGGGGATTAAATATTATGACATGCTCGTTTTGAATAAATTATTGTGTACAGATGGAGGCAACGGCACCGCAGTCGTTGAAGAAGATGATGATGACGGTGAGGACGATCTCATGATTAACGTCGAGGGAGGTACGATTACACCAAAACTGTTGCATTTGCAGCTGGGTTATATTTTCCACTCTGTTTTACGAAGCAGTGGTATGAATTGTTTCCCTGTGAGAATTATTTCGTAGCGGTTTGCTTTGTTAAAAATGTGTTTGATACATTTTATTACAATTATTATTGATATCTGAAAACGATGTAACGGAAGGTTAAGTGGTTGAGGATTAAACCAACTTCATCTGCTGTGCAGGAATACTAATTGCTGAAAATAAATTGTATAGTACTCATGGTTGACATCACTTACAATGGGAACAATGAAATTATAGAAGTTGTGAATGATACGATTGTAATACTATTGTTGTGAAAGAAACTAAGACGGGAGAATCATTTGTTGGTCCGTGCAATACGGCCACAAATTTAGTACTTTATTCTCCTCGCTTTGGATCGTAATCAGAAAAGAGGCCCGAAGCGCGTCTTCGCTCCCTTTTATAAATACTCTATAAATAGTCCTCCTCCGTCCTCTACGTGTATACCATGCTAGCGCTCGACGCGTTACGCGTTACTAAACGTCTGACGCCCGCGAGCTGTCATAACAAAACAATTCGCAACAACTATGATGTATAACAACAGAATGAAAACAATAACAGTGAAACTAGCAACTAAGTTCAAATCAAACACTAAATGTTGAAATATTGATTGATTTTGTATATATTGTTTTTTGTTCAATTGAATACTAAAAAACATATTTGGAATAAATTGCAGTTTTTAGAAAGCTTTAACACAACTTGAACAAACTTGAAACAATTTTAGTGTAAATTATAGAAGTTGTGAATGATACGATTGTAATACTATTGTTGTGAAAGAAACTAAGACGGGAGAATCATTTGTTGGTCCGTGCAATACGGCCACAAATTTAGTACTTTATTCTCCTCGCTTTGGATCGTAATCAGAAAAGAGGCCCGAAGCGCGTCTTCGCTCCCTTTTATAAATACTCTATAAATAGTCCTCCTCCGTCCTCTACGTGTATACCATGCTAGCGCTCGACACGTTATGCGTTACTAAACGTCTGACGCCCGCGAACTGTCATAACAAAACAATTCGCAACAACTATGATGTATAACAACAGAATGAAAACAATAACAGTGAAACTACACCAGTAGCAAAATCTCACGATTTTTCAAATTTTCGACCCAAATTTCGACCCAAATCTCGGCCGCCGAAATTTTTTAATCGAAACCAAAATTCAATAAAATCGATGTAAATATCGTTTGTCAAATGAAAACATTAATAAAATTGTATTATAAATAAATTGTCGTAAAAAGCTTACTTTTCGAAATTAAATGTTATCCATTATGTCATATAGATAGTAGATATTGAATCGAAAAGATAGTAAAAAAATCGTATATTCCACAAAGCATTTGTTTCCACTCGAAAGCAATTTTTGCATAATCATTTTTCCTGAGAATTCATCTCGATTGATTCATCTAGATTCCTCTCTATTTCAATTGAAATTAACATTGTTTACCTTACTATGTTCAACATATTTCAACGAATGATTTCAACAATGAAAAATTAAATTTTAATCAACATTTTAAAATGTGGCAATAATTACGTCGAACGCGCTGCGGGCTATGCGAGTCGCTTAAACTTTGTGTTATTTATCATTTTCTCGTGTCGAATTTATTGGCACTACTTTACCGCAGCAAAAATTATTCGTTCACAAACTTTTTCATTTTCAAAAGCTTCATTCAACTGTGGGGTCGTTTGTTTTTCAGCTTTCTCTCTGCCTTTGCATTCTCTCGTTCCTTTCCTTCTCCAGATTCGCACAGGTAGCAGCGGAGGAAGTTGCCCGAAAAGTGCACCAAGCACGGTGATATATGATACTTCAAGCGCTTGGCAAAACACTCACGTCCGCCAAAAGAGCCAGCGTAAGCCACCGCCTCCACGAAACGGATGCACAACGGTACTGTACTGCGCGGTGAAAATATTAAAAAAAAACTTTTCAACAGCTGTGGTACCCCAGCTAGCACCGAAGCCAAACTTTGACCGCTTTGTTTAGTTGTTGCATCGCGAAATTTACGGTCCACGGGGAATTTATTGCTCAATTTGAGCTGCTTGTTTCGATCGAACTCATGTAGCCGATCATATTCAGATGGTTGCCTCGTGTGAACGAGGCTATTATTTTTCACATCATCACCGCCGACATGCGTTTTTTTTACAACATTTCCTTTCGTAGTCGTAATGGTGTTCAAATTTGCTGTTTTACACATTTTTAAAAGCTTATTCTTAAAACAAAGATCACAGAAATGTGCACACCGGAAAGGAACACGTCAAAAGACCGGCAGCCCATTAAATATTACAGGAAATTTGTTCCATCACTGTAAATAGTGATTGCATCCGTTTTCCACCGCGGTCTAAAAAATCGGTCAAAATTTTTTCTTGGAAAAACAGCCTGATTTAGACACATATTTCAAATTTGATATCAATAGCATTCATAGAACTTGAGATAATCGAAATCAAAAACGCTTTGGCTACCCGGGTAGCCGGTTGTCAGTGAAAGTGTTAACAAATTTATAGGTTCTGGCGCACCAGTAGCAAAATCTCACGATTTTTCAAATTTTCGACCCAAATTTCGACCCAAATCTCGGCCGCCGAAATTTTTTGACAGCTCCTTGTTCTTGAGTCGAAATTCCATCCGGAAGGCAGAAAAATTTGGCAATTTTCGACTCAAGATTGACAACGCAAAAAATATATAGCAGCCCTTTTTTCCCATTCTTCCCCTCTTTACCATCGTCATGTTTTGCTGCTGTCAGTTGATCAGTTGAGAGAAACTTTTTATTAACTTGGTAGAAAGGAGATTCGATTCATACTTACCTCAAAAGCCGGAGTGAAACTTCAGTGGTACATTCGTATGGAGCTATTGATCCTGCCCTTGAGAGCCAACGTTATAGTGCGCTTTTGTGCAAAATGTGATGGATTCAAATAACGAAAACAATGTTCTGGGAGAAGTTGACCAAGTCCCGAAACGGATCAATGCATTTAAGTTATATGAGCGTGGTTATTTATTTCTCCGGTAGAATTGGTGCCTCAAGTTGTGTCGTGATATTTATTTTTATCTGACGGCAAAACTACCCCACAATGCAGTATTGGCATGAAGCGGAAGATTGCATTGATCCAACCGATAGGCAAACGTGTCGTTCTCGATTGCGTTCAGATCCCATGCAAACTACCCATTCTCAATAACGCAAAATTGTGGCAAATTGCGACATGCTTCTCATAGAGTAAATATTACTGAAATGCAACTGCACACAACCGATGCTACTCTGACTGCGAGAAAAGAACGGCATGTAAACAAATCGAGACAGAGAATAGCTCGTAGCAACCGACGTCAGGCAAATAGACGTGAGACGTTTGAGGAAGGAGGAAACATGCAGTAGTGAGAAGGATCGCTATAGTGAGTTGAGTCGAAAATCTTCTCACGTGCTACTGGTGTAGCAACTAAGTTCAAATCAAACACTAAATGTTGAAATATTGATTGATTTTGTATATATTGTTTTTTGTTCAATTGAATACTAAAAAACATATTTGGAATAAATTTCAGTTTTTAGAAAGCTTTAACACAACTTGAACAAACTTGAAACATCATCACCGCCGACATGCGTTTTTTTTACAACATTTCCTTTCGTAGTCGTAATGGTGTTCAAATTTGCTGTTTTACACATTTTTAAAAGCTTATTCTTAAAACAAAGATCACAGAAATGTGCACACCGGAAAGGAACACGTCAAAAGACCGGCAGCCCATTAAATATTACAGGAAATTTGTTCCATCACTGTAAATAGTGATTGCATCCGTTTTCCACCGCGGCCCTTCCGAGGCTGAGCTTGGTTTTTAACGCGAATAAACTATTCATAAACAGCTCGTTCGGTTCGCCACGAACCATGCGGTTGATGGTCAAGTGCAGCGATTAACACAACTTGAACAAACTTGAAACAATTTTAGTGTAATATTAAATTCGAACAATTTCATACAAATATAAACTTATTGATAGTTAATTACCGTATAGTAAAATCGAAACCAAAATTCAATAAAATCGATGTAAATATCGTTTGTCAAATGAAAACATTAATAAAATTGTATTATAAATAAATTGTCGTAAAAAGCTTACTTTTCGAAATTAAATGTTATCCAATATGTCATATAGATAATAGATATTGAATCGAAAAAATCACTATACAAATTGTACAAAAGGCAACTCACTTTCCTACTCACTTTCCTACTCACTTTCCTACTCATTTTCCTACACTCACTTTCCGACGCTCACCACAGTGAGTGCGAGCGAAGCGAGCACGTGTGAGATGGTAGTGCGAGCGAAGCGAGCACGAAAGTCAAAGCAAGAAAAACATAGGGTACATATTGTTCGTAACTATGACTACTGCGATGGTAAAGCTGCAAAAAATGTACAAAATTCCTACGCTCATTTTCCTACGTTCACGTTCCTACGTTCACTACCTACGCTCACCACCATCGTGTGCTCACTATAGGGAATGCGAGCACGAGTGAGGAAGCTCGACAATGTCTACTGCGATGCCAAAACTTCACAAAGTGTACAAACCAGAGAAAAATCGTGCGCATCGTCGTATTTTCAAACTATGACGGTCGAATATGGCAGGCCAATATCAAAATGGTCATTCATCTTCTTCAATACCGGATTTTCAATGGATTTTCAACAAATCAATAATAAGAAAAAAAAAGTCAGAGGACTACCCAAACGTTCAACGTTTCTTGGACGCTCTAAAGATCCCGAAAATGGCGACAAAGGCGTGTACCGGGTACCGGGCGTGCAAAAAAAAGTAATTAACTAATTATGTGTTTAGATAATGTTATTCCTATTTGGAGTTTGACCTATGCAATCAAGCCTACCGTGTTACTCCTCCTACAATCGATGCTAGGAGAAGACGGTCACAGAATACAGCACCGGGCCGGGCCAATCTAATGTTTTATAAATATTTATGAATAATTAGGTGATCACCGTATGTGACAATACAGACATGTTATTCATAGCTTATAATACATATTATCATTCCATACCTTACATAGCGGTGACTTATGCAAATTGAAATTTTCGTATGGTTTGTTAGTTAACAAACTTGGGACACGGTTTAAATTTTAACTGGATTTAAACCTCACGAGCTAACATAACCGTAGTTGGATCGCGTATTCCTGTAACCGGGCCGTATTAACTAGTAGTAAAAAAATCGTATATTCCACAAAGCATTTGTTTCCACTCGAAAGCAATTTTTAGCATAATCATTTTTCCTGAGAATTCATCTCGATTGATTCATCTCGATTCATCTCTATTTCAATTGAAGTTAACATTGTTTACCTTACTATGTTCAACATATTTCAACTGATGATTTCAACAATGAAAAATTAAATTTTAATCAACATTTTAAAATGTGGCAATAATTACGTCGAACGCGCTGCGGGCTATGCGAGTCGCTTAAACTTTGTGTTATTTATCATTTTCTCGTGTCGAATTTATTGGCACTACTTTACCGCAGCAAAAATTATTCGTTCACAAACTTTTTCATTTTCAAAAGCTTCATTCAACTGTGGGGTCGTTTGTTTTTCAGCTTTCTCTCTGCCTTTGCATTCTCTCGTTCCTTTCCTTCTCCAGATTCGCACAGGTAGCAGCGGAGGAAGTTGCCCGAAAAGTGCACCAAGCACGGTGATATATGATACTTCAAGCGCTTGGCAAAACACTCACGTCCGCAAAAAGAGCCACCGTAAGCCACCGCCTCCACGAAACGTATGCACAACGGTACTGTACTGTGCGGTGAAAATATTAAAAAAAAACTTTTCCACAGCTGCGGTACCCCAGCTAGCACCGAAGCCAAACTTTGACCGCTTTGTTTAGTTGTTGCATCGCGAAATTTACGGTCCACGGGGAATTTATTGCTCTATTTGAGCTGCTTGTTTCGATCGAACTCATGTAGCCGATCATATTCAGATGGTTGCCTCGTGTGAACGAGGCTATTATTTTTCACATCATCACCGCCGACATGCGTTTTTTTACGTTTCCTTTCGTAGTCGTAATGGTGTTCACATTTGCTGTTTTACAAATTTTTAAAAGATTATTCTCGAATATTTGCATCGAATATTTGAATATATATACGAATATTTGCTACTACAACCAAGATCTGTGCCGATGGCGGCTCCATGCCGGCTTGCGCCGAACACTTCTACGCGCACCACCGTACCCTCACAGAATAACATAGATCACAGAAATGCGCACACCGAAATGGAACACGTCAAAAGACCGGCAGCCCATTAAATATTACAGGAAATTTGTTCCATCACTGTAAATAGTGATTGCATCCGTTTTCCACCGCGACCCTTCCGAGGCTGAGCTCGGTTTTTAACGCGAATAAACTATTCATAAACAGCTCGTTCGGTTCGCCACGAACCATGCGGTTGATGGTCAAGTGCAGCGAAAAGTCAAGCCGGGCTCCTTCCCTACAGCTGCGAGACAGCGTCTTAACGATAATGGCAACTGCTCGTTACAGATCATCTTCGCCCACTTTGCTGACCGTGCCGAGCTCGCTCGAACTCGCTGCAACTCGTTCGGTCGCATGCAGCGAAATGCAGCGAAGGGCCACACAATGCAGTAGCGTGTTTCTAAGAGCAGCCGTTTTACCGCGAACGCCGACAAAAGCGAAGATTGCATTTATTAACAATTTCAGCGCTATTCCTTTCGTTTCCAGTTTTTTTGCCTCGTTATCTGCTCCTCCTTACAAACAAACGTAAAGGCAGCGCCAGAAGACATTTTCCCGCGGGTGTGTGAGATACAACGGAGCGTGGCCAAGCGCACGAATTTTCGCCTTTTTTCATTTTTCTTATTTCCCCCTAAAAGCACCTCCAGTTTAACCACTGAAACGCGCTGCAGCCTTGACGGTCAACCATCGCCGGCGGCCTGGCTGCATGCTTTCGGAGCACAAATTTATTCCAATGCGGTAAGCATGTCTCGCTTGTTACGGTCAACCATCGCCGGCGGCCTGGCTGCATGCTTTCGGAGCACAAATTTATTCCAATGCGGTAAGCATGTCTCGCTTGTCCGACTGCTTCAGCTGCTGGGAGTGGTCTTTATTTTCAGCTTTGTTTGTGCACTCGTTTGTGCGCTACAAACACCCGGATTCGTGCGAAACTAGAATCGGGGAGAAACTCCAATTCGGGTAGGGGCAAAGTGGAGCCGTAAAATCTTAAAATATCTTGCAGACACTCTCCCGGCTGACCTCTTATTCGCTTAACAAAACACAAACACAAAACAAAAACCAACAGATCACTTCGCTCCACTTTCGGTGCACTCGGTCACTTTCGCATCCGTGCGCGATTTGCGACTGCAACCGGCCCGGCCGGGATCAAAATCGGAGAAATTCCACTCAAACGATCACTCGGGTGGTGCAAAATAAATAAAAACCAAACGGAACCCGACATGCAGGATTTTCATTTTTCAATTAAAGCATCACGAGCTGGTGGGACAGGGAGTGTGCTCGGAGAGGTGAGCGAGCTCGATCGATTCCTTTCTATTTTATCAATGCCCACGCTGCAGCAGCAGCAGCAACACCACTCCTATGGTGCTGGGTGCATTCATGTCGAACGGGAAAGAACTCAACAACTAAAACGAATTGCGAATGCTGTCCGTGCCTTTCAATAAGCTGCCCCGCTGCTGGTATGTGTTGATTGCAATTCCAACGCAACACATTTCCCTGCTGCCTCAGCACTCATCATGGTAATGGTCAGCAGTGCGTAGGATGAAGTTTTCCATCTGCTTGCAGCCTAGTTCCCCGTTTAGGTTTGGTCCGTTGGCAAACCGGTCGAACAAAACTAAGTCCAAACCTTTTTCGTTTCCCCACACGAGAGCATGTAGTACATACGCACGATAAATACATAAAATGGCATAAAAGTATTGCATGGCAATGGGTAAACTTGCAGTAGGTACTGACCCTGTGTGTCACTTGGAGTACCCGGTTTGTACCCGGTTTCCTGTGGAATGGACTTTGTTTCTGTTCGCACGTATCTGCCGATGGGGACACTATTTGATTATGCATGCTGCACCAGAGCAGAGCGCGTGGCCGTCCAATTTGCGGTTGGGCACATTGTGTTGATTTTTCGTTCGGTGGAAAATTGTTATCCCAGTTTCGGGTGGAATACTATCAACTATGGAGGAAGAGGTATGGAGATGTTTGACAATGGTTGGTAAAAAAAACGAGTGACAACAAAAACACGAGTCCATAGAAATAACAATGAGTGTTGTTATGCTTACGATTCCAGTTTTCCGTTCATGAATACAGGTAGTGTATGATATGAATAATTATCTTATAGCTTCATTGTTCCTAGTTCCTAAATGTATTTCAATAAAACACAAACTGGATGCTTAGTTTTTGAATTTATTTCTTATGTTTGCATTACATTATTGATATTTATTTTCTGGATTTGTTATGAGAAAAATGATATAATTGAATGTTAACACTGTAATCCAGTTGTGGACTAAATTATGCTGCAATGTTTTGAAAAGTAGAGTTTTGTATTTAAATTGTCGGTTGATATGAAAAATAATTAAATTAAATTTTTATTACTAAACAATAAACATTTGCGTTGGAATACTGAAGCATCCTTTATCAATTGATGGTATCTTTGTTGTTCTCAAACAGTAGATAAAATGAAACTGTAAGCTACGATCATGGAACTGATTGATGATACAAGAAAACGCTCTACGTCTCTATATAGATACTAAAACAAGTTGCTTAGCTATATACTTGATACTGGTTACAGTAGGATTTTCATCATTGAGTCTGAAATTCCAGGAAAAAAAACCGCTACTACTGAAAATTAATTCCATGGTGTACTGAAGATTGATCATGATCGAAAAATCAACGTTATAATTCAACCGCAAAGAAGTACCGTCAAACATAAATAATATGTTTTTCTTTCAGCATGCTTTACAAGTATATCTACAACCCATGCGACATAATTCTTGCTGCCACGATATAATCCGATCATGGCATTCGTACCAAACCTCTAGAACCAGTCATGTTCTGTTGCCAGTGCGAGCAGTTGCAACATGAAACATCACACAATTGAAATGCAGCGCGCACGATGATGATGATGATGAATTTCTGCAGCATTCCTTTCAGCGAAACTCGCCCACGTGAAATGTGGTTTTCCGGTTCGCGAAACACATGCACACACCGGCAGCCACTGGCGCGTCGGTGCAACGTGCCACTGGGGCATGGTAATAATTCGTCCTAACAATGCCTGTAATGCGTGTGATGCATGTGTCAGCCGCGCCTGTGTGTGCCGTGATGGTCACCGACGAATTTGTTGTGTACATCATCATCGAATTAATTTCCCGATTAAATCAACCAACCCAACGCGAATGAGAGTGGTAAACAAACCCCCTTTTATTGGATGTGGGAAGCGTCAACCGAACCGAATGCGTCGTCATGTGTATGAGCGGTACGGTGCACTGGGTGTATAGAGCGGCAAGGGAACAAACCGGGGTCCCCTTTGGCAAATGGCACACCCCCGTTGGCTTAATTAATTTTGATTTCATTTCCCGCCAGTGAAGTGTTGCGCTTCCGGATTTCCGGATTGGGACGTAACAAATCACGCCTCGTAACGCAATTATTCATCGGCACAATCCACAATCAGCGAACGGGCGAATCATGCTGCGCATCGGGTCCACTCACGTCGCGACCCACCGAGTGACGTGTACTGGCGGTCATATTAATACCGAAAATTAATCAATCCCTTTCATCTTCACACCGTCCTGAAACACGCTCCGAGGCTCGCCGTAGACGGCCGTCGATCGCGCCATAAACGGCAAGAGCTATCATGCTCACCTGGCAACAGCCCTGAAGAGCCAACGAAGCACAAAAAACCCGCCAGCCTTTGCTGTCCTGTCAGTGCGCTAATTTGCTCTTGTCATTTTTTTTTGCCATCACCGTGGAGACGATGGTATCGCTTTGCTCCCCGCACACCACACTCTGGCGTGGAAAAGTGAGCCAGCGCGGGGACGAGTTCCTAAAAGCCCTGTTCGTAATTATTTACCCAGAATTATCAGCAAAACTGCGGTGGAGCGAAGTTACTGTGGTAGGGCTGAAATAGCCAGCAATACGAACAATAAAGAACGCACGGCGAGATCCAAAATCTGCCACACGTGACGTCCCTCCCCCATGACCCGGAAAGGGGCTTAATACGGATGTTCGGGTATGAAACAGAATAAAGTCCGATATCGCGCTGTCGTGCCAAGGATCACTTCGATCTCGCGCTCCCGGGTAATCCCACACCGGAGTGGGCTGCGTTCGACGCACTAATTGAGCGCGTGGTGCGTGGTGAATTGGGTGAAAATGTAAGAACAAGAATCAGACATACGTTACGTCCAGCCAGCCGGATCAGCGGGAGGATTAGTGTATCGACATCCGATTCGTTCGCCTAATGAAGTGGGGAGGCTTGCGCGCACAAAAGAGCGGCAAGGCGGAGGGGCAAAGCATATTACGATAACAAAGTCGTACAAGAAAGTGGTAATTGAATTCCGGCAGTTTTACATGGTTACCTTTTCTGTTTCGCACACGGTACAAGCTGTCGGGCGTCTAGCGTCATAGATCCCGCGTCCGCGCCCGCTCGGCTCCGTTCATTTGTAGATGCTTTCGGCCGATAATGCCGGTGTGTAGGATTCGGCTTTGGCCCGGCAGCCGACCTGATGAACCCCGAAAACCGAAACCGAAGCAAAACGATACCGCAAACGAACGGGAAAAGACATAACATTATCCTCATCATCATCAGCAGCAGCAGGCGGCGTGCTGCGTAAGACGCCCGGATCGCGATGGAGCTGCGTAATGGCCACCCCCGAAAAAGATGGGCTGCCAAAGATATGATGCCAACCAGACCCGGGGGGTTGTTACCGGAGAACGTACAAGCGTACACACACACACCCCCCTGAAAAAAGCGCTCACATCGCATCGCTTAACATCGTGCCAAATACTTTGTGTAACAACCCATTTGATTCCCACGAAGTGCCTCGAGCGGATCGGGCTGAACTCGTTTCTCTCGCACACTCGATACGGGATGAAAACATTTCCGAAAATTCAACGAAATTATACAGCCGAGTTAGGGAATGCGAAAAAAGCAATCGTTTCTAGACTGACAGCACGCTCGCTCCATACTATCAGGTTGCCTGTTGGTCGTCGGTACCCCTCTGCAGGAAACGTACACCACCGACGGCAAAGGGGAGCACATTCCAGGAAAGTGATCCAAGGGTGTGTACACATACGTACAACATTACAGCGGGAGTACACACTACGAAATAGTCCTGCACAAATGACACAATGAATTTCATTACAACGGAAATATGATTGCTACCTGCAAGCGGGGTATGTCGTTTGTTGTATTACTCTACTGCAGCCATTTGTAATATTCAGAACAGGGTATTAAAATTCCACCTCGATTACGTGCCTGCGAATCAGGTGAAAATTATTCAACAAAGAAATATAAGTGAATGTGGAATTACAACAATTTGTTGAGCGTACGTCATGGCGGAGCTGAAATTAGATGTCCAAATGAGGGAGGGAATAATTCAGCCACAATCGTTGATGAAACATTTCATCGCAAATTTTACCCCCTTGTTTGTTCCACCATATCCCAGTGTGCCGACGTACGATCCACGTGTTCACCGCTGCAGCTTCTGCATGCGCTACGGCAAGGATCAAACAATTTCCACTCGATTCTCGATCCCGACGTTCCCGGGGGTAGGCAACGAAACGTTGTTGCATGCAGGGTGCATACATAATAATAATGATAATATGCACACAAACGCGCGCGTGCTCGCCGTCTCGCCTTCCCTGCAGTGGGTGTGTGAGTGTGCTCCGTCGGGGTAGCGAATGTGCCCATTCGCATTGTACACCCACACGGTTCGATGAAACATGAAATCATAAAACTCGCCAGTACAACTGCGACAAAAGCCGTACCGGACCCGTAGCACGGTTGTCCGCGAGGTTGTTAATTTGTTAGCATGTTCCGCGTCCGCAGTGGCAATCGTCGTCGTCACGGCAGTTGCGGCGCGCGCTGATGCAGCGGTGCATTAACATTTCCGCGTGTTCTAACGGTGGTCCCGTCGCTCGTGAGTATGTTCTACATCCTGCCACCGAGACAAGACACCCCGTCGATGGCATCAAGCCATCCATATAATTTCATGAATAATGTCAATTTGTTTTAACTTGCATCATTTCTCATTTGAAGCGACCCGCGGCACGGTGGGTTATGGGGCGGACATTTCGAGGAAAGTGTTCGAATTATAATGCATAACTGTAAAGGTTTAGATTGTTTTGAAGCTTACTTAACATAAAGGTAACAATCAGGTTTGTAGCAGTTGTAGTTGTTACGATTCATTTGTGTTATATTGAAATTAAAATATATAATAAAAAACAATATAAAACTTGCTTATCTTGAAAAAAAAACACAATAAAAAAGCGTTTATTCCTGTTTTCAGGAAAAAAAACATGACAAGATTCCCATCTACACAATTCGTTGTTGTCTGCTGAACTGTTTTGCAAAAAAGCAACATACGTTTGAATGTAATGCATCGAAATGAAAATGTTGCCGAAATGAAAGCAATGTGCAATAAATGGAATCATGTAGGATCTAATCGTTTAGACGAGGCTTACAGCTTTTTTCCCTTGCCTAAACAAGTAGCTCCTACATACCCCTTTTCCCGGCTTTTTATTTACTACTTGCCCTATATAGCTTCACATACAACATTACAGCGGGAGTACACACTACGAAATAGTCCTGCACAAATGACACAATGAATTTCATTACAACGGAAATATGATAATCAGACATACGTTACGTCCAGCCAGCCGGATCAGCGGGAGGATTAGTGTATCGACATCCGATTCGTTCGCCTAATGAAGTCATCTGATGATGGACACGGCGTCCAGCTTCAGGCACACGGAACGCATCCCTGACTGACGGGGAAAAACACTTTCCACCAACGGCATACCGGTAACGCAATTATTCATCGGCACAATCCACAATCAGCGAACGGGCGAATCATGCTGCGCATCGGGTCCACTCACGTCGCGACCCACCGAGTGACGTGTACTGGCGGTCATATTAATACCGAAAATTAATCAATCCCTTTCATCTTCACACCGTCCCGGAACACGCTCCGAGGCTCGCCGTAGACGGCCGTCGATCGCGCCATAAACGGCAAGAGCTATCATGCTCATCTGACAACAGCCCTGAAGAGCCAACGAAGCACAAAAAACCCGCCAGCCTTTGCTGTCCTGTCAGTGCGCTAATTTGCTCTTGTCAGCGCATCGGCACCCGGTCGCTGCAAAGGTGAATGCAAATTAATGTCACGGGCACCACCGGCGACCACCAGCTCCACGCGGTACGTTCGTCCCTTCCGCGTCATTTATTGGATTTGCGGTATTCGATCGTTTTTCGACCGCTCCCGCCTCGGTGGGATGAGTCCGTGCGCTTTTTGTTCTGTTTGTCTCCAATAGTTCTACATCCTGCCACCGAGACAAGACACCCCGTCGATGGCATCAAGCCATCCATATAATTTCATGAATAATGTCAATTTATTTTAACTTGCATCATTTCTCATTTGGAGCGACCCGCGGCACGGTGGGTTATGGGGCGGACATTTCGAGGAAAGTGTTCGAATTATAATGCATAACTGTTAAGGTTTAGATTGTTTTGAAGCTTACCTAACATAAAGGTAACAATCAGGTTTGTAGCAGTTGTAGTTGTTACGATTCGTTTGTGTTATATTGAAATTAAAATATATAATAAAAAAAAACAAAATAAAACTTGCTTATCTTAAAAAAAACACAATAAAAAGAGTTTATTCCTGTTTTCAGGAAAAAACATGACAAGATTCCCATCTACACAATTCGTTGTTGTCTGCTGAACTGTTTTGCAAAAAAGCAACATACGTTTGAATGTAATGCATCGAAATGAAAATGTTGCCGAAATGAAAGCAATGTGCAATAAATGGAATCATGTAGGATCTAATCGTTTAGACGAGACTTACAGCTTTTTTTCCCTTGCCTAAACAAGTAGTTCCTACATACCCCTTTTCCCGGCTTTTTATTTACTACTTGCCCTATATAGCTTCACGTACAACATTACAGCGGGAGTACACACTACGAAATAGTCCTGCACAAATGACACAATGAATTTCATTACAACGGAAATATGATTGCTACCTGCAAGCGGGGTATGTCGTTTGTTGTATTACTCTACTGCAGCCATTTGTAATATTCAGAACAGGGTATTAAAATTCCACCTCGATTACGTGCCTGCGAATCAGGTGAAAATTATTCAACAAAGAAATATAAGTGAATGTGGAATTACAACAATTTGTTGAGCGTACGTCATGGCGGAGCTGAAATTAGATGTCCAAATGAGGGAGGGAATAATTCAGCCACAATCGTTGATGAAACATTTCATCGCAAATTTTACCCCCTTGTTTGTTCCACCATATCCCAGTGTGCCGACGTACGATCCACGTGTTCACCGCTGCAGCTTCTGCATGCGCTACGGCAAGGATCAAACAATTTCCACTCGATTCTCGATCCCGACGTTCCCGGGGGTAGGCAACGAAACGTTGTTGCATGCAGGGTGCATACATAATAATAATGATAATATGCACACAAACGCGCGCGTGCTCGCCGTCTCGCCTTCCCTGCAGTGGGTGTGTGAGTGTGCTCCGTCGGGGTAGCGAATGTGCCCATTCGCATTGTACACCCACACGGTTCGATGAAACATGAAATCATAAAACTCGCCAGTACAACTGCGACAAAAGCCGTACCGGACCCGTAGCACGGTTGTCCGCGAGGTTGTTAATTTGTTAGCATGTTCCGCGTCCGCAGTGGCAATCGTCGTCGTCACGGCAGTTGCGGCGCGCGCTGATGCAGCGGTGCATTAACATTTCCGCGTGTTCTAACGGTGGTCCCGTCGCTCGTGAGTACAGAAATCTCTATCCAGCTCGCCTGGTAATTGAGTAATGAGAGGTTCGGTTCGGGTTTTTGAAAGAAGCCAGCGCGATACAACAGACGATCGCCGGATGCGGATGCACTTAGAGCGTCCGTTACGCCCGTTATTGCGACGCGCATCGGGCAGCATCGGGGGCAGGTGGTTGGGCATTGCGAAATTGCACTACACTGCATCGTGCCGTGCCGTGCAATCTCGTTCTCGATTGCAGTGCGGTTCGATCGTTATCGAAATGCCACCCCGGCAAAGCCACTTCCCCTGCGTACGTTATTAATTTCTTTTCCAATTTTAATTGCTTTTCTCAATTTCAATATACCCCCTGTCATCCTCCGGGCGTCGATGGGAGGAGTTCAAACCGACATACAAACATATGAAAAAAGATCAATTTATCTTTCTCGTACCAAAACCAGCATGAAAGCTCCCTGCGTGTGGTTAACCATTGTTGGTGCGCTTCCGGATCCCGGTCAGGTTAAAAATTAATTGAAAAAAGCATTTTAAAACAAAGAAATCAAGCTCACCATAAAGATATCAAACGACCATTCCTACCGAGTAGGCAAGAGAGCGAACAAACAAAAACGCTCGGGAACCTTCTCCTCTCGGTTCAAGATTCATTCGTCTGATTAAGACATCTCGCTTTCCCGATGGAATAAGGCCGGCAGTAGATAGAAAGGAACACGGCCGGTTCGCCCGACCATGAACTGGGCTGAACGAGTGAAACGTAAAAACCAGTGTCTTCTGCTTCTTTCTCTTCTGTTGGTCCATTGCTAAAACGCACAATTGAGAGCAGCAACATGAATGAAAAAGCCAGAAGGTAAGCCGACACCGGCTTTGGTCAGGCTGGCATGCCCCGTTTGCCTGGTTTTCTCGACCCTGTTGAAGTTGGCTTTTTTCATGCTGCACTTCCTAAAGCACGAGCCTAATATCCCTCGTTGACCAAACATGCCCAGGGAGGCTAGTCCTCCCCAAACAATAATAAATTGAGATTTCCCTCAAAGGCGAAGGATTTCGGAGTGTGCAAGAGGCAACGGGAGACCGTCTCAAAGTCAAGGAGATCGGGCTGTTGCTTCCTTTGCTGTACGTCTGTTTACTTCAGTTTTTACCGACTCATTCCCGGACGCACCGCTCCCGGGAGGGGGCATCTCGTAGGCCAGCAGTAGGCCCTGGGAAAATAAAGACTTCCCACGTGCTTACATATTAAAACCGAAAACCCCACTGCCATACCGAGGTTTTCTTGAACCGACCAGGTCTCCGGCCCGGTCTGGAAGATTTTCCTTCGCCTTCGTCTCTTTTTTGCCCGGTGTCTTTGTTCTGTTATTTTATATTCAAGCAGCCACAACAGCTACTTTGTTGAAAACTGAGCTTTTGTTCGCCTTTTTAAAACAATGAGCGTCCGGCCCGGACGCTCTGCCCTGCCCGGATGAGAGTGTACACCGCGTCAGGCACACCGGAGCGAACGTTTTTTTTTCTTTTACACTGTTCATGAGGACACGTTCCACTTAGCCAGTGTTGGGCAACCTATCTCTATCTGTCAATGGTCTTTCGAAGCTGTCAACGGATGTATTAGTAAGGTGTTTTAAAGGATTTCAAAATTTGCAATAATTTACAAAACCATAGCTGTAATGGTCATAGCTGATGTTGTCAATGAATTGAAGATGTTGTATGTTCTATGTTAATGAGCCATTCAGTCTCGTACCTCTCTCGACAGTTTGAATATGTTAGATTGGTCAGTGGTTGTCACACAGTTGCCTAATTTTCTTACAATATCTTCCAATATCTTAAATAATGTATGCGTAAAAGTTGATCAAAGTAAGCAAGAATCCCAAATAGTAACTTTTTGTTGAATCCATTTCAGACGTTTCCTTTCCAGTCTTTATGAATATGTTGAATATGTTGTTCAAACTCGAAATGTAATATATCATTATCTTTCTCCAGCTAAAAGACGAGCAATTTTACGACTTCAATATCACGGATGAACGCTGCATTTCTTGTATTTTGAAAATAACAGGTTATACTATTTTAAAACATCTGTTTTTTTTCATTTCAAGTGGATATTTGATTCTGGAATATGTATCATCAGAATGCCAAGAAAATTTTCCAATAAAAGCACCCCATAGAGCTCGCCAGTCACGAGTTGCCGACCGCTGCATCGGGCACACTCACCGATGGCCACTTTACCCACGGCTACTTTGAGCATTGTGCCGCTGGAGAACAGCATTTGCACCGGAAAATCATTACCAGCTAGCACCGCGTCTTAGTGCGGCCTGCTTTGGCGGCTCCGGGCAGCGACTTCTGATTCTGTGCGGCTGCCGACGATCCGGCGACCACTTCTGGAGCCATTAGCGACGGATGAATGAGACTGATTAGTCCCTGAAGCACGGTTGAAGGATCGGTTCGATGCTCAGCCCGGCCCGCCCAGGGACGCTGGGAATCGGAATGTAGCGGAAAGAATCCAACTATAAATGGGCTCATTAATATGACGGCAGTTGGCCACCCAGCGCGGCGCAACGGCCGCCCGCTTCCGGGAAGTGCCAGGACGACCGTTTAAAGTAACTCGTCTTTATTCGTCTTCCTCTACGGAGCACCGTCCCGGGGCAAAACCCCATGGGGAGCCGAGGTTCGCATTAGTTTACGCCCATGGCATACTCTCCGTCGCTCCTTAATACCGAAGCCGGATGAAATATTTCAATGAATATTGGATGTGATTAGTTTAGTCGAATCACTCCGCTTTTTTCTGCTGCCCCCCGGGCTACCCGGGGCTACTCGGTTCGTTCGCTCCGGTAAGCGCAAACTTTCTTTTTGTACATAATTTAAGCCATTCAACTAAAAGGCAAAACTCTGACGAACACGAGCTCCGGTCCGGGTGGTAAAACCGTTCGCAACGGTCGCTCGATCCCAGTTTGATCCTCGCCAATCCGCCCACCGCACCCGAAACAGCCGCTCAACATTAATAATGAAAGTCGTAAAAACTATAATCGAATTCTCATGCAAAGCCGAACCGGGCTTCGGGGAATGATGATCATTAGCAAACAAATCGTTTAGCAGTGATTAAATTAATTTCTACCAAACGTATCATTAACACACGCCACAGAGGATAGACGCTCATGCCAAGGTAAACAAACCCGATGGCCTGAAGCTGACATATTTCTTTTTACGCTACCCTTTGTTCGTCCGACTTCGAGACATCGATCATTTCGGCGGGGAGGACGGCGAAATTTCATCGTCTTTCCATCAATTTTAATTAGCAACAGCTCATCGAGTTTTCCGCTGCTGCGGGCACGGAACGGGCTGCGGCATCGTTTGATGAATTGTTCCCTTCACATCAACCGTTTACAACCCGTATTCTTATCCCGTGCCGGTGGCCTGAGTTTGAATGTTATTAAAGCACTTGAATTGCGAGCGCAATCGGTTCGCAATCTAAATTGACCGTTCTCCTCTTCCTCGAGCGGGGGGATTAGTCGATTTATTCTGCACTTAGCCTAGTGCAGATATCTTATCCGTGTGTATCCCCGTGGCGCAATCGTCTGCTGGAACGTCGTTAAGATGCACCGCCGCCAGGCAATGTGACACCACGAAACTGTCGGTATTTAAAGCTATTTGCGCGACACGGAGCATTTGCGTGTGAATGTTTGCCCAAAGCCGACCGTGGCCCCGTTCGTCGCAGGCGTTTCGTGAAGGAAATTATCTCCCAACTGGAGCAACTGGCGCAAACTTAGCACCGGCGCCACCGACGGATACAGCATTTGCAGAAGCACAGGTTCCTCCCAGAGGCTGTGCTTGAGTGCGTCGCTCGGGTGGGCTCGAGTGTGGCACGCCTGGTGGGGGTGTTAAAATTGCGATTCGAGCCGTTCGCACCATGCAACCGGTCGGTGCCATTCTAGGAAGGAATACATCCTGCGACAGACACACCGGTTCCGCTTCGCACCCAACCAACCAGCCAGCCGCCAGCCTCTAGTGGTACGATTTATAGCGAAGTTCGTTTGTGACACACAGCCTCGTCCAAACGAGGACACGGTCGATTACTGCGTACTGCACAGAAAGGCGTCTTTCCTTGAACGCACACACACACACGCGCGCGCATGGCCAGAAAGTTCGGCCAGCGGATGGTTTGTTTGAAATATCGTGTTCTGGGAATGAAACCAGCGGCAAAACATAATCGGTGACGAGCCGGATGCGCTAGGAATGTTTTAATTAATATGTAATCTCATCTGATTAAATACAGGGGAACACACCTGCACCCGCATCTATCGTCTCCCACCCAACCGTATCCGGCGAAGGAATTGCGAGCGTTCGCTTGTGCGCGTGTTGTCCAACGGACGGGCGGGTGCGCGATGTCCCTTCCGAGAAATACCGACCACGGCAATAGGATGCTTTTAATTGTACCGATCGGCACGTACCATAACTGACAGCACAGACAACGAAAGGTGTGCTAGCGTGAGCCTGTCTGGGTCGCAGCAATCAGTACACTGGACGTTAAACACAATGTGAACCTATCATTATCATCTGAAATGGACGCCAAATTGAATACGGATCGTGGCACGGAGAAGCCCGTCTATTTCTTCACAAGAAGATATACAGATCAAGTTTGAGAGCGTTTCTTATTGAATTATCTGTTGGAACTGGTTTGGACATGGTGTTTTATATTAGGTCCAAATACTTGTATGTAGGTTTAGGTAGCACTGAGGTTCCGAATCATGAATAAACATCAGACGTTTCCTTTCCAGTCTTTATGAATATGTTGAATATGTTGTTCAAACTCGAAATGTAATATATCATTATCTTTCTCCAGCCAAAAGACGAGCAATTTTACGACTTCAATATCACGGATGAACGCTGCATTTCTTGTATTTTGAAAATAACAGGTTATACTATTTTAAAACATCTGTTTTTTTTCATTTCAAGTGGATATTTGATTCTGGAATATGTATCATCAGAATGCCAAGAAAATTTTCCAATAAAAGCACCCCATAGAGCTCGCCAGTCACGAGTTGCCGACCGCTGCATCGGGCACACTCACCGATGGCCACTTTACCCACGGCTACTTTGAGCATTGTGCCGCTGGAGAACAGCATTTGCACCGGAAAATCATTACCAGCTAGCACCGCGTCTTAGTGCGGCCTGCTTTGGCGGCTCCGGGCAGCGACTTCTGATTCTGTGCGGCTGCCGACGATCCGGCGACCACTTCTGGAGCCATTAGCGACGGATGAATGAGACTGATTAGTCCCTGAAGCACGGTTGAAGGATCGGTTCGATGCTCGGCCTGGCCCGCCCAGGGACGCTGGGAATCGGAATGTAGCGGAAAGAATCCAACTATAAATGGGCTCATTAATATGACGGCAGTTGGCCACCCAGCGCGGCGCAACGGCCGCCCGCTTCCGGGAAGTGCCGGGACGACCGTTTAAAGTAACTCGTCTTTATTCGTCTTCCTCTACGAAGCACCGTCCCGGGGCAAAACCCCATGGGGAGCCGAGGTTCGCATTAGTTTACGCCCATGGCATACTCTCCGTCGCTCCTTAATACCGAAGCCGGATGAAATATTTCAATGAATATTGGATGTGATTAGTTTAGTCGAATCACTCCGCTTTTTTCTGCTGCCCCCCGGGCTACCCGGGGCTACTCGGTTCGTTCGCTCCGGTAAGCGCAAACTTTCTTTTTGTACATAATTTAAGCCATTCAACTAAAAGGCAAAACTCTGACGAACACGAGCTCCGGTCCGGGTGGTAAAACCGTTCGCAACGGTCGCTCGATCCCAGTTTGATCCTCGCCAATCCGCCCACCGCACCCGAAACAGCCGCTCAACATTAATAATGAAAGTCGTAAAAACTATAATCGAATTCTCATGCAAAGCCGTACCGGGCTTCGGGGAATGATGATCATTAGCAAACAAATCGTTTAGCAGTGATTAAATTAATTTCTACCAAACGTATCATTAACACACGCCACAGAGGATAGACGCTCATGCCAAGGTAAACAAACCCGATGGCCTGAAGCTGACATATTTCTTTTTACGCTACCCTTTGTTCGTCCGACTTCGAGACATCGATCATTTCGGCGGGGAGGACGGCGAAATTTCATCGTCTTTCCATCAATTTTAATTAGCAACAGCTCATCGAGTTTTCCGCTGCTGCGGGCACGGAACGGGCTGCGGCATCGTTTGATGAATTGTTCCCTTCACATCAACCGTTTACAACCCGTATTCTTATCCCGTGCCGGTGGCCTGAGTTTGAATGTTATTAAAGCACTTGAATTGCGAGCGCAATCGGTTCGCAATCTAAATTGACCGTTCTCCTCTTCCTCGAGCGGGGGGATTAGTCGATTTATTCTGCACTTAGCCTAGTGCAGATATCTTATCCGTGTGTATCCCCGTGGCGCAATCGTCTGCTGGAACGTCGTTAAGATGCACCGCCGCCAGGCAATGTGACACCACGAAACTGTCGGTATTTAAAGCTATTTGCGCGACACGGAGCATTTGCGTGTGAATGTTTGCCCAAAGCCGACCGTGGCCCCGTTCGTCGCAGGCGTTTCGTGAAGGAAATTATCTCCCAACTGGAGCAACTGGCGCAAACTTAGCACCGGCGCCACCGACGGATACAGCGTTTGCAGAAGCACAGGCTCCTCCCAGCGGCTGTGCTTGAGTGCGTCGCTCGGGTGGGCTCGAGTGTGGCACGCCTGGTGGGGGTGTTAAAATTGCGATTCGAGCCGTTCGCACCATGCAACCGGTCGGTGCCATTCTAGGAAGGAATACATCCTGCGACAGACACACCGGTTCCGCTTCGCACCCAACCAACCAGCCAGCCGCCAGCCTCTAGTGGTACGATTTATAGCGAAGTTCGTTTGTGACACACAGCCTCGTCCAAACGAGGACACGGTCGATTACTGCGTACTGCACAGAAAGGCGTCTTTCCTTGCACGCACACTCACACACACGCGCGCGCATGGCCAGAAAGTTCGGCCAGCGGATGGTTTGTTTGAAATATCGTGTTCTGGGAATGAAACCAGCGGCAAAACATAATCGGTGACGAGCCGGATGCGCTAGGAATGTTTTAATTAATATGTAATCTCATCTGATTAAATACAGGGGAACACACCTGCACCCGCATCTATCGTCTCCCACCCAACCGTATCCGGCGAAGGAATTGCGAGCGTTCGCTTGTGCGCGTGTTGTCCAACGGACGGGCGGGTGCGCGATGTCCCTTCCGAGAAATACCGACCACGGCAATAGGATGCTTTTAATTGTACCGATCGGCACGTACCATAACTGACAGCACAGACAACGAAAGGTGTGCTAGCGTGAGCCTGTCTGGGTCGCAGCAATCAGTACACTGGACGTTAAACACAATGTGAACCTATCATTATCATCTGAAATGGACGCCAAATTGAATACGGATCGTGGCACGGAGAAGCCCGTCTATTTCTTCACAAGAAGATATACAGATCAAGTTTGAGAGCGTTTCTTATTGAATTATCTGTTGGAACTGGTTTGGACATGGTGTTTTATATTAGGTCCAAATACTTGTATATAGGTTTTGGTAGCACTGAGGTTCCGAATCATGAATTAACAATAAAATCAAGAGCAGAACGCCCTTAATTTAAGCCGATTATTTTTTATGATATTGATGCAGTTGTTTTCAATCGGTTTGATTTACATGTTGAGCTTGGTCCAATTTTCTTCCTTTTTCCAGGATCGTTTAAACAGTAGACTTACAATAAATGTTTTATAATTACTTCTGAACCTATCATTCAAAGGGTTGTATTCTATCATCAATAAGTATTGTTTCTATGTTTCTGCCTGGAAGCTCTCAAGCAACAATCGATCTCATTAGGAAATTATAATAAATGGCTGCGTTTAAGTTGCGATCAATTTCCGAAAACATTAAAACTTCAGGTTCTGCTCCGGCTGCTATCATCCTCTTTTAAGAAAGAGTAAAGACAATTGAATGCACTACGTGGACAACATGACTTTAAAGATGAAACAAATTAGTGGAAAGTCCATTTTCCAATCCTTTTGTCTTGTTTCCAAACCCGCTGAAAACGAACCTCTCAAGTATATAAAATGCTGACCACACATTTTGCTATCATCTGTTGTATATAAGTTTTGTGCCTTTCTGTATCAGTAGTTTTTTTAAAGTGTTATATGACTTTTTATGTAGTAAGAATTGAAGAAAAGAATTGTCTTTAAATTACAGCATCTGGCAATTATTTCCAATTGCCACCTTATTAATTTTTTTTTCAATGTTAAATAAAAATTTAAACCATACTATGCAAAAAAATATATACTTAATATTGCTCAACGATATATGTCCGTTAAAAATACTTTAATGTAGATGAATTTGTTTCCGATCACATCGCAGTCATTAAAATAGTTGTAAATAACGTCGTTACATCAAACTTATACAAGCGCGGTGATGCTAGCAATCAGTACACTGGACGTTAAACACAATGTGAACCTATCATTATCATCTGAAATGGACGCCAAATTGAATACGGATCGTGGCACGGAGAAGCCCGTCTATTTCTTCACAAGAAGATATACAGATCAAGTTTGAGAGCGTTTCTTATTGAATTATCTGTTGGAACTGGTTTGGACATGGTGTTTTATATTAGGTCCAAATACTTGTATATAGGTTTTGGTAGCACTGAGGTTCCGAATCATGAATTAACAATAAAATCAAGAGCAGAACGCCCTTAATTTAAGCCGATTATTTTTTATGATATTGATGCAGTTGTTTTCAATCGGTTTGATTTACATGTTGAGCTTGGTCCAATTTTCTTCCTTTTTCCAGGATCGTTTAAACAGTAGACTTACAATAAATGTTTTATAATTACTTCTGAACCTATCATTCAAAGGGTTGTATTCTATCATCAATAAGTATTGTTTCTATGTTTCTGCCTGGAAGCTCTCAAGCAACAATCGATCTCATTAGGAAATTATAATAAATGGCTGCGTTTAAGTTGCGATCAATTTCCGAAAACATTAAAACTTCAGGTTCTGCTCCGGCTGCTATCATCCTCTTTTAAGAAAGAGTAAAGACAATTGAATGCACTACGTGGACAACATGACTTTAAAGATGAAACAAATTAGTGGAAAGTCCATTTTCCAATCCTTTTGTCTTGTTTCCAAACCCGCTGAAAACGAACCTCTCAAGTATATAAAATGCTGACCACACATTTTGCTATCATCTGTTGTATATAAGTTTTGTGCCTTTCTGTATCAGTAGTTTTTTTAAAGTGTTATATGACTTTTTATGTAGTAAGAATTGAAGAAAAGAATTGTCTTTAAATTACAGCATCTGGCAATTATTTCCAATTGCCACCTTATTAATTTTTTTTTCAATGTTAAATAAAAATTTAAACCATACTATGCAAAAAAATATATACTTAATATTGCTCAACGATATATGTCCGTTAAAAATACTTTAATGTAGATGAATTTGTTTCCGATCACATCGCAGTCATTAAAATAGTTGTAAATAACGTCGTTACATCAAACTTATACAAGCGCGGTGATGCTTGTTAGCATGCAATCACTCATCCCTAGCTGCATCATCGACCGAACAAACATCTGGTTCAGCAATAAATTGCATACACACGATGAGCTCAGTCAACTTTAAACCGGAACCGCTTCTTCCGCAGAGCTACCCGCAGTGCCCATAAAGCGCAAGTAATAACACCAACAAGGGCTGATAATTTTATGAAACCACGTCCATCCAACAGCCGGCTGGACCGAAAGCACGTATGTCACCAGCAAAATTGTCCAGCATTGTCCCGAACCCGTGGCAGTCGTGGAAAGGGTGGAGAGAAACCCAGAGCCGAGAAAAACCTGCACCACTGCACCGCACCGCGCACCACGCAAGTAATCCATCCTTTCTGTGCCGAAATGAATGTCCTTTTCCGTGCGGATACGATGAAAAGGGATAATTAGTCGCAGGCGTTCGCCGGTCCACGAGCCAGTACGGAGAATGCGGAGGTGCCTCTGTGTGTGTGTATGCATGGGTACGACTGAAAGACCACACTCTGTGTAAGCCGGTTTGTTGACCAACGGAATGGCTGTGCTGTGTGGGCTCGGTGGCATCGAAACACACGACTCACTAATTATATCGAATTAGCATGGTTGAATAATTCAATCAAATTTATCGAGGAAAGGTAATTAGCACTTCTTCATCCAAATTAGTTCGCTATTAGTGGGTAAAACTTTAGCTTCCTGGCTGCACGGATGCATCCGTGCCCGGCTCGTGGCGAGAGGTGAGATTGCCAGCGATACGATAAGATGCGGGTGATTTTAGCTTGCGGGTAGACAATGAACATATCCGGCGAACCACACGGTGTACGATTTTGTGTCGTTGCGCCGGTGTCGAAGCTCGGTGAAAAGGGTTTTGGGTGCGCTCCTAGTACGCATATCTTTCCGACTCGAACGGCAAACGGGCTCGAACGCAGTGAGGCAAAAATTCCACTTTGCCGAGCGGCAAATTATCTTCGATAGAAAGCCCAGCCCAGCCCGCTCGTCCAATGGTCTTATAATGCGCTATTGATGAAATGCAATTCCTCCAATTGCTCCAGCCGTCGTTGGATACCGAGCAGAGGCACCGGCACCGGCCCCAAACGACTTCCATCTCGAGCGACTCCGTACTCTCTTTATAATGAACTCCGCAAATAGATCGTGATGGAGACACCACGAGCCCAGGCGGTTTGGAAATAAAATCTAATGGAAATACCACTCCACCGGCACGGGCACGGGTCCACCGACGCTGAGGCCCGAAATCGGAAATACTTCTGCGAAGAAAACCAGATCCCCGAACCGCATCGGCAGTGCTCTCGGCCATTAACGATCGGTAATATGCTCGTGAAATTATCGTTATCATTTTGTGCACTTTTGTGAAAATGTCCCAGCCTCGGTACGGCACGGTCGGCAGGCGTACCGGTATGGCAACGAGCTGTGCCGGTGACTGTGCGTCTCTAATTGACTTCTAGCGCTCACGGAGGGCGCTTCTGACATGGCGTTTCCGAAACGGTTGGGCTGACGCAGCTGGGATGGGAAAATTTTTGGTTGAGGGCCTGCTCTTGTACGCTCCAGATGCTCACACGTGGCGCTTCCTTCCGCTGGATGAAGAAAAAAAAACGGCGAAACCGTAATGAGCACCCTCAGCTGCCAGATGTCTTTTGCAGTGGAGTCCGGCTGGTTTTGCCGAGCCCGCTGAACCCGAACTCGGCGTACGGGTGTACGGAATCGATTATGCTACCGCCGATATTGCCCCCAAAATTTACCAGCACTGCAGCTGGCACCGTTCAACCACACTGCAATCTTGTTTTAGTGGAGGTGTGTCCCATTCGGAAAACCCCACAATTAGATAACTTATTCCGTAGCGACGGTACGGTTTGCTCGGTGGCCACAATGCGAAGGCGATTTCACGACGTGTTCTACGAGCTTACTGCAAGCTGTTCGCTTGTTGTGCTGGCGATACGCATTTGTATAATGATGGCAAGAAAAAAACTCCTTCCTACAGTGTTGTACAGAACATACGCCACCAACTTAAAATTTTAAAAGGAAAATTACCGCTTGAATTGTATGTAGTTTAAACAATATACCAAATTTGTTTTTTATTGTTTTTAAGTATTTTCTGTTGTGTATTTGTTTCAAATTGTTGAAATCATCACAATAATAGTAATAAAAAAATATAAAAAAAACCCAATTGCTAGTGTTACAAAGACGATAGCCAAAGACGATACAAATACGGTACAAAGTCGATAGCAAAAATAAAAATGAGTTATACATTTCATCTCGTTGCAAATCATATAGTTGATATTATTGTTAGACATGCCACTGGCAATATTAAGTATTCACTTTAAAGTATTCCATTCTTTAACCAGTTCTGTTAATTAATGATCCGAATGAAATGCTTTTACAATCATTCTCTGTTGGATTATTGTACGAGTTGGGTATGTTTGGACCAACGTAAGGGCCGAATGCTATCAATTAATATTTCTTGTTAGTTTTCCCATTCTTGTTACCATTTTTGACTTCCTCCATTATACCCGTAGCTTTCAATTCTGCTTAATAGACCTTTTTTCTGTAATCATCCAACAGGTTCATTCGAGTGCAGATCAACCATAGTTACATAGTACAGATTCAGGAGCATGCAAACTTTATTAAAAATGTCAATTGACGTCGATTCATTTTTCATGTAATTTCCACATGTTTTGTTCGACACTGTATATGTTCTACATGTTATGTTCGCAATAGTTGGAATCACTACCTAGTAGTGATTAGTTGTAATCAGCCTAGTATGAAATCAATCCAGTATGTGGAAGATCATGTATAGGCAGGCATGGAAAGCTATCAATCGTTCGCTACTTACTTTCAACACTATTTAAAATATTTTAATTACAAAATATATGCTAAAATGTTCGTGTTCATATATTCTGCGTGAAAACGTTCTACAACATATATGCAATGTAATCCGGTGTTGATGGGTGATTCCTCAATATTTGCAGAAAACGTTTCCATGGTAACAACGCCAAATTCTAAAAAAGCATACCATGAACACAGAGCTTGAATTAATATTTTCCGAACAAGGTGCCAAGCTATGGTGCTGTTTTTGCCACTTAGCAATTAGCTAAGGTTTCCATTTGTTGAAAATTCTCTTGAATCGTATGCGTGAACGCGTAAGTCCTCAGTTTGCTGATACAGATATATTAAAATGTTTTATGATTTATCGTAAAGGTACCCGGAATTAATTTAAATATTGCAATCGATTCGGGAGACATGCATTTCAAAACGATCTACTATGAAATCAATGAAGCACATTCTCACAGAAACACTGAGAGAAATTTGTTGTGTTTTACTAAGTCTTTCCATTAAAATTCCAATCGGTACCATGAGTTTAAGCTTTAGATTGATATCTTTGGACCAGCACCTCTTCTGCAGAGAAGTGTTTTTCTCATGACTATTCATCCCAACGCTTCTTCAACTCTACTGCTTCAAATGCACATCGTGCGATACCGCCCAAAGGCCAGGACTTCTAATTTATCTGCAAATGAGCAAACCAATGAACCTCACGATGATAAGCTGTAGTCCGTCGTGTCCAAAGCGGAAGAGTGTCATTCGGCCGATACGTACGGTGCTATGCAGCTCCACAGAGCGTTGTGTTAGTCGGCTCGTTTTACAAGAGATTGTCACTTGGCTCCTGGGAAAACCGGTTACGGAAACCCGGCGTTTGCTAGACCCTCTATCGAAACGTGGTTAGTGTTGCTGGAACTGGAACAACCTCATACTCTGCCCAAAAAGATTCATCAATTGTGTGGCAGATGAAAGCTGCGTCGTACCGGAACCGAAAACACGATACAAGCTCCCTGTTGCTGTTGGGTCCAATTATCGGACCTATCGGAGAAATCAGTGCCAGACAGAATGTGTGTCTCTTCGTTCACCTCATTTCCTGGAGCTGCAAACCTAATCCTTCAGATGACAGGCGGCGGCCCACACGCAGCCTCACACGCTCCCACACAAAGTGATCAAAATTCATCCGCACGGACCGGTGATGAGTCACGACACAAATCTTTACCACTGTCACGAGCGCAAATCGTCGGTACAAATCAATTCCTTTCGGCTGCCGGCTTGCTGGTGGCACCATGCGTGTTTGCGCGTGTTTGCTGATAAGCAGCCGGCGATTGGCGGCGAGTCGAACAGAGCGACGGCTTACATGACAATGGACGATCCTTGCGGACGGTTAGGCAATTGGAGCAACGGCAATGGGAGACGGTTCTTCTCCTCCAGGAGACGTCAATCATCGAGCCGGGAAGACGATAATCGAATGACACGCTAGTCGTAACAACAACGAACGCATCAACGCACGCGTCAATTGCCGTTAAAAGCATACCCCGTCCTTCCGGTCAACGCTATCCGACGCGAGTCTCGGCATGTGTTTGTTGTGCGATTCGTTTTTCTACACTTGCCAATGCCACACCACTGACCGTGACGCCAGCGCCTTCGACTTCACTCTGACGGATTCTGTGGATAGTTTTGTGTGGTAGGAGCATGGCTGGAGCACCGGAACCGCAGACTGCTGAGCTTTGAACCATCCCGTCGCACCACGACTTCGAGCAGTTGCGTGGAAATAACGCAATCTCCACACCGAGTCAGGCCGGATTCGGCGAACAGCGTGCCGAAAGCGTTCAGCTGCTGTTGGAAAAATGCGGCTTATAAAGATTCTTCTTAGATTTAACTTCAACCGCGCTGTGCGCTCTGTTCACTCCTGCTGTCGATCTCGCTTTGGCTCGTTTTGTAACTGCGCGAATACACAGATCACTACCGGCTGGCTACCGCTGACAGATATAATACCGATTTATGGCCCATGAAAGCGTTTTAAGAGCTTACGGTTTGTACTAAAACTCACGTGCATGAAGTGACGGGTATTCGCGACTTCTTAGTGCGGCCTGCTTTGGCGGCTCCGGGCAGCGACTTCTGATTCTGTGCGGCTGCCGACGATCCGGCGACCACTTCTGGCGCCATTAGCGACGGATGAATGAGACTGATTAGTCCCTGAAGCACGGTTGAAGGATCGGTTCGATGCTCGGCCTGGCCCGCCCAGGGACGCTGGGAATCGGAATGTAGCGGAAAGAATCCAACTATAAATGGGCTCATTAATATGACGGCAGTTGGCCACCCAGCGCGGCGCAACGGCCGCCCGCTTCCGGGAAGTGCCGGGACGACCGTTTAAAGTTGTGCAAGAGGCAACGGGAGACCGTCTCAAAGTCAAGGAGATCGGGCTGTTGCTTCCTTTGCTGTACGTCTGTTTACTTCAGTTTTTACCGACTCATTCCCGGACGCACCGCTCCCGGGAGGGGGCATCTCGTAGGCCAGCAGTAGGCCCTGGGAAAATAAAGACTTCCCACGTGCTTACATATTAAAACCGAAAACCCCACTGCCATACCGAGGTTTTCTTGAACCGACCAGGTCTCCGGCCCGGTCTGGAAGATTTTCCTTCGCCTTCGTCTCTTTTTTGCCCGGTGTCTTTGTTCTGTTATTTTATATTCAAGCAGCCACAACAGCTACTTTGTTGAAAACTGAGCTTTTGTTCGCCTTTTTAAAACAATGAGCGTCCGGCCCGGACGCTCTGCCCTGCCCGGATGAGAGTGTACACCGCGTCAGGCACACCGGAGCGAACGTTTTTTTTTCTTTTACACTGTTCATGAGGACACGTTCCACTTAGCCAGTGTTGGGCAACCTATCTCTATCTGTCAATGGTCTTTCGAAGCTGTCAACGGATGTATTAGTAAGGTGTTTTAAAGAATTTCAAAATTTGCAAAAATTTACAAAACCATAGCTATAATGGTCATAGCTGATGTTGTCAATGAATTGAAGATGTTGTATGTTCTATGTTAATGAACCATTCAGTCTCGTACCTCTCTCGACAGTTTGAATATGTTAGATCGGTCAGTGGTTATCACACAGTTGCCTAATTTTCTTACAATATCTTTCAATATCTTAAAAAATGTATGCGTAAAAGTTGATCAAAGTAAGCAAGAATCCCAAATAGTAACTTTTTGTTGAATCCATGTCAGACGTTTCCTTTCCAGTCTTTATGAATATGTTGAATATGTTGTTCAAACTCGAAATGTAATATATCATTATCTTTCTCCCGTGCCGGTGGCCTGAGTTTGAATGTTATTAAAGCACTTGAATTGCGAGCGCAATCGGTTCGCAATCTAAATTGACCGTTCACCGCTTCCTCGAGCGGGGGGATTAGTCGATTTATTCTGCACTTAGCTTAGTGCAGATATCTTATCCGTGTGTATCCCCGTGGCGCAATCGTCTGCTGGAACGTCGTTAAGATGCACCGCCGCCAGGCAATGTGACACCACGAAACTGTCGGTATTTAAAGCTATTTGCGCGACACGGAGCATTTGCGTGTGAATGTTTGCCCAAAGCCGACCGTGGCCCCGTTCGTCGCAGGCGTTTCGTGAAGGAAATTATCTCCCAACTGGAGCAACTGGCGCAAACTTAGCACCGGCGCCACCGACGGATACAGCATTTGCAGAAGCACAGGTTCCTCCCAGAGGCTGTGCTTGAGTGCGTCGCTCGGGTGGGCTCGAGTGTGGCACGCCTGGTGGGGGTGTTAAAATTGCGATTCGAGCCGTTCGCACCATGCAACCGGTCGGTGCCATTCTAGGAAGGAATACATCCTGCGACAGACACACCGGTTCCGCTTCGCACCCAACCAACCAGCCAGCCGCCAGCCTCTAGTGGTACGATTTATAGCGAAGTTCGTTTGTGACACACAGCCTCGTCCAAACGAGGACACGGTCGATTACTGCGTACTGCACAGAAAGGCGTCTTTCCTTGAACGCACACACACACACGCGCGCGCATGGCCAGAAAGTTCGGCCAGCGGATGGTTTGTTTGAAATATCGTGTTCCGGGAATGAAACCAGCGGCAAAACATAATCGGTGACGAGCCGGATGCGCTAGGAATGTTTTAATTAATATGTAATCTCATCTGATTAAATACAGGGGAACACACCTGCACCCGCATCTATCGTCACCCATCCAACCGTATCCGGCGAAGGAATTGCGAGCGTTCGCTTGTACGCGTGTTGTCCAACGGACGGGTGGGTGCGCGATGTCCCTTCCGAGAAATACCGCCCACGCCAATAGGATGCTTTTAATTGTACCGATCGGCACGTACCATAACTGACAGCACAGCCAACGAAAGGTGTGCTAGCGTGAGTCTGTTTGGGTCGCAGCAATCAGTACACTGGACGTTAAACACAATGTGAACCTATCATTATCATCTGAAATGGACGCCAAATCGATTACGGATTGTGGCACGGAGAAGCCCGTCTATTTCTTCACAAGAAGATATACAGATCAAGTTTGAGAGCGTTTCTTATTGAATTATCTGTTGGAACTGGTTTGGACATGGTGTTTTATATTAGGTCCAAATACTTGTATGTAGGTTTAGGTAGCACTGAGGTTCCGAATCATGAATAAACAATAAAATCAAGAGCAGAACGCCCTTTATTAAAGCCGATTATTTTTATGATATTGATGCAGTTGTTTTTAATCGGTTTGATTTACATGTTGAAATAGCTTGGTCCGATTTTCTTCCTTTTTCCAGGATCGTTTAAACAGTAGACTTACAGTAAATATTTTATAATTACTTCTTAACCAATCATTCAAAGTGTTGTATTCTATTATCAATAAGTATTGTTTCTATGTTTCTGCCTGGAAGCTCTCAAGCAACAATCGATCTCATTAGGAAATTATAATAAGTGGCTGCGTTTAAGTTGCGATCAATAATGGCAACATGTAAAACTATTAATCATCCTTTTACTATAGCTAGATATTACGAAAGAAATGGTAGCACTTGCATAGCGATTAACTTTACAAAGCCTACAATTTCCGAAAACATCAAAACTTCAGATTCTGGTGTCCACCTGCTATCATCCGCTTGTAAAAAAGAGTAGAGACAATTGAATGCTCTATGTGGATAACATGACTTGAAACAATTTCGTGCACAACAACAAGACGAAACAAATTCGTGTAAAGTCCATTTACCGATCCTTTTGCCTTGTTTCCAAACCCGCTGGAGACGAACCACATTGTGCTATCGTCTGTTGTATATAAGTGTTGTGTCTTTCTGTATCAGTAATTTTTTTAAAGTGTTATATGATTGGAACTTTTTATGTAGTAAGAATAGAAGAAAACAATTGTCTTTAAAGTACAGCATCTGGCAATTATTTCCAACTGCCACCTTATTATTATTTTTTCAATGTTAAATAAATATGTAAACCATAAGATGCAAAAAAAATATATACTTAACATTGCTCAACGATATATGCCCGTTAAAAATACTTTAATGTAGATGAATTTGTCTCCGATCACATCGCAGTCATTAAAATAGTTGTAAATAACGTCGTTATATCAAACTTATACAAGCGCGGTGATGCTTGTTAGCGTGCAATCACTCATCCCTACCTGCATCATCGACCGAACAAACATCTGGTTCAGCAATAAATTGCATACACACGATGAGCTCAGTCAACTTTAAACCGGAACTTATAATGCGCTATTGATGAAATGCAATTCCTCCAATTGCTCCAGCCGTCGTTGGATACCGAGCAGAGGCACCGGCACCGGCCCCAAACGACTTCCATCTCGAGCGACTCCGTACTCTCTTTATAATGAACTCCGCAAATAGATCGTGATGGAGACACCACGAGCCCAGGCGGTTTGGAAATAAAATCTAATGGAAATATTAGTTCGCTATTAGTGGGTAAAACTTTAGCTTCCTGGCTGCACGGATGCATCCGTGCCCGGCTCGTGGCGAGAGGTGAGATTGCCAGCGATACGATAAGATGCGGGTGATTTTAGCTTGCGGGTAGACAATGAACATATCCGGCGAACCACACGGTGTACGATTTTGTGTCGTTGCGCCGGTGTCGAAGCTCGGTGAAAAGGGTTTTGGGTGCGCTCCTAGTACGCATATCTTTCCGACTCGAACGGCAAACGGGCTCGAACGCAGTGAGGCAAAAATTCCACTTTGCCGAGCGGCAAATTATCTTCGATAGAAAGCCCAGCCCAGCCCGCTCGTCCAATGGTCTTATAATGCGCTATTGATGAAATGCAATTCCTCCAATTGCTCCAGCCGTCGTTGGATACCGAGCAGAGGCACCGGCACCGGCTCCAAACGACTTCCATCTCGAGCGATTCCGTACTCACTTTATAATGAACTCCGCAAATAGATCGTGATGGAGACACCACGAGCCCAGGCGGTTTGGAAATAAAATCTAATGGAAATACCACTCCACCGGCACGGGCACGGGTCCACCGACGCTGAGGCCCGAAATCGGAAATACTTCTGCGAAGAAAACCAGATCCCCGAACCGCATCGGCAGTGCTCTCGGCCATTAACGATCGGTAATATGCTCGTGAAATTATCGTTATCATTTTGTGCACTTTTGTGAAAATGTCCCAGCCTCGGTACGGCACGGTCGGCAGGCGTACCGGTATGGCAACGAGCTGTGCCGGTGACTGTGCGTCTCTAATTGACTTCTAGCGCTCACGGAGGGCGCTTCTGACATGGCGTTTCCGAAACGGTTGGGCTGACGCAGCTGGGATGGGAAAATTTTTGGTTGAGGGCCTGCTCTTGTACGCTCCAGATGCTCACACGTGGCGCTTCCTTCCGCTGGATGAAGAAAAAAAACGGCGAAACCGTAATGAGCACCCTCAGCTGCCAGATGTCTTTTGCAGTGGAGTCCGGCTGGTTTTGCCGAACCCGCTGAACCCGAACTCGGCGTACGGATGTACGGAATCGATTATGCTACCGCCGATATTGCCCCCAAAATTTACCAGCACTGCAGCTGGCACCGTTCAACCACACTGCAATCTTGTTTTAGTGGAGGTGTGTCCCATTCGGAAAACCCCACAATTAGATAACTTATTCCGTAGCGACGGTACGGTTTGCTCGGTGGCCACAATGCGAAGGCGATTTCACGACGTGTTCTACGAGCTTACTGCAAGCTGTTCGCTTGTTGTGCTGGCGATACGCATTTGTATAATGATGGCGAGAAAATACCCCTACCTACAGTGTTGTACAGAACATACGCCACCAACTTAGCATTTTAAAAGGAAAATTACCGCTTGAATTGAATGTAATTTAAACAGTATCATCAAATTTATTTTTTATTGTTTTTAAGTATTTTCTGTTGTGTATTTGTTTCAAATTGTTGAAATCATCACAATAATAGTAATAAAAATACATAAAAAAACTCAATTGCTAGTGTTACAAAGACGATAACCAAAGACAAAGTCGATAGCAAAAATAAAAATACACAGTTATACATTTCATCTGGTTGCAAATCATATGGTTGATAATATTGTTAGACATACCACTGGCAATATTAATTATTCAATTATGGCAATTATTCACTTCAAAGTATTCCATTCCTTAACCAGTTCTATTAATCAATGATCCAAATGAAATGCTTTTACAATAATTCTCTGTTGGATTATCGTACGAGTTGGGAATGTTTGGACCAACGTAAGGGCCCAATGCTATCAATTATTATTTCTTGTTAGTTTTCTCATTCTTGTTACCATTTTTGACTTCCTCTATTATACCCGTAGCTTTCAATTCTGCTTAATAGACCTTTTTTCTGTAATCATCCAACAGGTTCTTTCGAATGCAGATGAACCATATAGTACAGATTCACATCAGATTCAGATTCAGCGTCACATAGTACAGATTCAGGTGCATGCAAACTTTATTAAAAATGTCAACTGACGTCGATTTATTTTGCATGTTATTTCCACATGTTTTGTTCGATACTGTATATGCTCTACATGTTATGCCATGTAATCAGCCTAGTATGAAATCAATCCAGTATGTGGAAGATCATGTATAGGCAAGCATGGAAAGCTATCAATCGTTCGCTACTTACTTTCAACACTATTTAAAAAAAATTAATTACAAAATATATGCTAAAATGTGCGTGTTCATATGTTCTGCGTGAAAACGTTCTACTTTTTTTTTTCACCCAGTTTTTTTTTAATATGTCAAAGTTTATTTATATTAATAAACTTCACGCCAATGCAGACGGCCTTCCCTTTAAGGGAGTGACCGTCGGCAGATAATTACAAATACAAATGTATTAACTGACCGCATTTCAATTGTCAATTTTGACTCCGCCGTGTGCATCCGGATGATGCGCTACTCCTTGTGGCCGTGGTTGACCGCTCTACCGCCGCGTTAGCGGCCCGAAGTGGCCGTCTCTGTGAGGGCGGCCTGCTGGTCCTCGTTCAGCGCCCGTCGCCGATCCGCCTCGGCGTGTCGCCGACGTCGCTCTGCTTCCCGCTGTTGGACCCGTCGTCGTTCCAGCTTTCCGATGGGGGTGGACGGCTGCGCCATTGTCGGCCCGGGGGAAGAGGAGGCTGGGTGCCGTCCGCGATCCGCAATCGCCGCTGCTGCTGCATAAAGTTCCGCCGCAGGCGACGACGGAGCAACTCCTCCCCTGACGCCGGACCTCGGTTTCGCTGCATCCGTTGAACCGGCTGTCGCACAGACGCCGAGGGGATGACGATCACTCCATCAGCTTCATCGAGCAGCGCCTGCTGCTCTCAGACAGAATGTGTGTCTCTTCGTTCACCTCATTTCCTGGAGCTGCAAACCTAATCCTTCAGATGACAGGCGGCGGCCCACACGCAGCCTCACACGCTCCCACACAAAGTGATCAAAATTCATCCGCACGGACCGGTGATGAGTCACGACACAAATCTTTACCACTGTCACGAGCGCAAATCGTCGGTACAAATCAATTCCTTTCGGCTGCCGGCTTGCTGGTGGCACCATGCGTGTTTGCGCGTGTTTGCTGATAAGCAGCCGGCGATTGGCGGCGAGTCGAACAGAGCGACGGCTTACATGACAATGGACGATCCTTGCGGACGGTTAGGCAATTGGAGCAACGGCAATGGGAGACGGTTCTTCTCCTCCAGGAGACGTCAATCATCGAGCCGGGAAGACGATAATCGAATGACACGCTAGTCGTAACAACAACGAACGCATCAACGCACGCGTCAATTGCCGTTAAAAGCATACCCCGTCCTTCCGGTCAACGCTATCCGACGCGAGTCTCGGCATGTGTTTGTTGTGCGATTCGTTTTTCTACACTTGCCAATGACACACCACTGACCGTGACCTAAGCGCCTTCGACTTCACTCTGACGGATTCTGTGGATAGTTTTGTGTGGTAGGAGCATGGCTGGAGCACCGGAACCGCAGACTGCTGAGCTTTGAACCATCCCGTCGCACCACGACTTCGAGCAGTTGCGTGGAAATAACGCAATCTCCACACCGAGTCAGGCCGGATTCGGCGAACAGCGTGCCGAAAGCGTTCAGCTGCTGTTGGAAAAATGCGGCTTATAAAGATTCTTCTTAGATTTAACTTCAACCGCGCTGTGCGCTCTGTTCACTCCTGCTGTCGATCTCGCTTTGGCTCGTTTTGTAACTGCGCGAATACACAGATCACTACCGGCTGGCTACCGCTGACAGATATAATACCGATTTATGGCCCATGAAAGCGTTTTAAGAGCTTACGGTTTGTACTAAAACTCACGTGCATGAAGTGACGGGTATTCGCGACTTGAAGAAGATAGGTAGGTGTGTGTATGTGGGTTTTTGGCAACTTTTATCTTGATCTTCTCACGATATTCCCCGAAACTGTTCCGAGAAAAACTTTCGAATTCGAATGCAGCACTCCTTGGAACTGACGGACAAGCCACGGGCCACGAGCCTGTGCATGAGGCACACATCTTTAAACGGCCGTAAAATATTGCTCGCATGCACGGTTTTGCGTTAAAGCACACCAGCGGAACGATAAAAATGGCTGCCGGTGATCAATCCATCATACCGCGCATGGTGACTGAAGCTGACGCAATAAAGACGCACTCGGTGCTTTCTTTTCGGTTTCCAAAGCGAGCGCATATGCGTATGTGGGTGTGTGTAAAGACGCAAAACCGGCTTCTGACACTATCACTCGAGGTATGATTTTATTTCGCGTTTCTACTGACCGTTATTCGTGTATGAAAGATGATGCGTTTGCATGTTTTGTTTTTGTTATTTTCGCTGTCTCATCCTGGGCGGAAATTGAAGATGTCATCCCAAGCTTATGTACATTCGCACACTCACGCACACTCAAATTACGCTCGGCCCATCGATCAAACGAAAGCTTTGCACGTCGATGGATGTAAATTGATGGAACAAATGTTCGTGATTTGTTGTTTCTTTTGAACAAACACAACAAATACCAATACTTTCTGATGGCTCAGACATATTTTTGAAAATTAAATGAAAACTGGATGTTTTTCGTCATGAAAATCTTTCATTGCGACATTAAACCAATTCACCAGCAACGTACGGTGCTATGCAGCTCCACAGAGCGTTGTGTTAGTCGGCTCGTTTTACAAGAGATTGTCACTTGGCTCCTGGGAAAACCGGTTACGGAAACCCGGCGTTTGCTAGACCCTCTATCGAAACGTGGTTAGTGTTGCTGGAACTGGAACAACCTCATACTCTGCCCAAAAAGATTCATCAATTGTGTGGCAGATGAAAGCTGCGTCGTACCGGAACCGAAAACACGATACAAGCTCCCTGTTGCTGTTGGGTCCAATTATCGGACCTATCGGAGAAATCAGTGCCAGACAGAATGTGTGTCTCTTCGTTCACCTCATTTCCTGGAGCTGCAAACCTAATCCTTCAGATGACAGGCGGCGGCCCACACGCAGCCTCACACGCTCCCACACAAAGTGATCAAAATTCATCCGCACGGACCGGTGATGAGTCACGACACAAATCTTTACCACTGTCACGAGCGCAAATCGTCGGTACAAATCAATTCCTTTCGGCTGCCGGCTTGCTGGTGGCACCATGCGTGTTTGCGCGTGTTTGCTGATAAGCAGCCGGCGATTGGCGGCGAGTCGAACAGAGCGACGGCTTACATGACAATGGACGATCCTTGCGGACGGTTAGGCAATTGGAGCAACGGCAATGGGAGACGGTTCTTCTCCTCCAGGAGACGTCAATCATCGAGCCGGGAAGACGATAATCGAATGACACGCTAGTCGTAACAACAACGAACGCATCAACGCACGCGTCAATTGCCGTTAAAAGCATACCCCGTCCTTCCGGTCAACGCTATCCGACGCGAGTCTCGGCATGTGTTTGTTGTGCGATTCGTTTTTCTACACTTGCCAATGCCACACCACTGACCGTGACGCCAGCGCCTTCGACTTCACTCTGACGGATTCTGTGGATAGTTTTGTGTGGTAGGAGCATGGCTGGAGCACCGGAACCGCAGACTGCTGAGCTTTGAACCATCCCGTCGCACCACGACTTCGAGCAGTTGCGTGGAAATAACGCAATCTCCACACCGAGTCAGGCCGGATTCGGCGAACAGCGTGCCGAAAGCGTTCAGCTGCTGTTGGAAAAATGCGGCTTATAAAGATTCTTCTTAGATTTAACTTCAACCGCGCTGTGCGCTCTGTTCACTCCTGCTGTCGATCTCGCTTTGGCTCGTTTTGTAACTGCGCGAATACACAGATCACTACCGGCTGGCTACCGCTGACAGATATAATACCGATTTATGGCCCATGAAAGCGTTTTAAGAGCTTACGGTTTGTACTAAAACTCACGTGCATGAAGTGACGGGTATTCGCGACTTGAAGAAGATAGGTAGGTGTGTGTATGTGGGTTTTTGGCAACTTTTATCTTGATCTTCTCACGATATTCCCCGAAACTGTTCCGAGAAAAACTTTCGAATTCGAATGCAGCACTCCTTGGAACTGACGGACAAGCCACGGGCCACGAGCCTGTGCATGAGGCACACATCTTTAAACGGCCGTAAAATATTGCTCGCATGCACGGTTTTGCGTTAAAGCACACCAGCGGAACGATAAAAATGGCTGCCGGTGATCAATCCATCATACCGCGCATGGTGACTGAAGCTGACGCAATAAAGACGCACTCGGTGCTTTCTTTTCGGTTTCCAAAGCGAGCGCATATGCGTATGTGGGTGTGTGTAAAGACGCAAAACCGGCTTCTGACACTATCACTCGAGGTATGATTTTATTTCGCGTTTCTACTGACCGTTATTCGTGTATGAAAGATGATGCGTTTGCATGTTTTGTTTTTGTTATTTTCGCCGTCTCATCCTGGGCGGAAATTGAAGATGTCATTCCAAGCTTATGTACATTCGCACACTCATGCACGCTCAAATTACGCTCGGCCCATCGATCAAACGAAAGCTTTGCACGTCGATGGATGTAAATTGATGGAACAAATGTTCGTGATTTGTTGTTTCTTTTGAACAAACACAACAAATACCAATACTTTCTGATGGCTCAGACATATTTTTGAAAATTAAATGAAAACTGGATGTTTTTCGTCGCGGAAATTGAAGATGTCATTCCAAGCTTATGTACATTCGCACACTCATGCACGCTCAAATTACGCTCGGCCCATCGATCAAACGAAAGCTTTGCACGTCGATGGATGTAAATTGATGGAACAAATGTTCGTGATTTGTTGTTTCTTTTGAACAAACACAACAAATACCAATACTTTCTGATGGCTCAGACATATTTTTGAAAATTTAATGAAAACTGGCTGTTTTTCGTCATGAGAATCTTTCATTGCGACATTAACCAATTCACCAGCAGCTTAGAGACTCTCAGTGAAATATTTTCCAATATTTTCGCGAACTACATAGTTCAGCAATAAACAATTTTCCACAAAGGCAGTTTTTTATATACCAAAGAAAGAGCATAAATAACATAAAAGTCATACCATTCCTTCATTCAATTGTATCGTTTTCGTGCAAATTTCCTACCGAAATAATTGCACTTTGAAATGAAGATACTATATTGAAAAAACGCCATAAACAGACTTCAAACGATGCAAATATAAATTTCCCCGAATACAACGGGGTTTGCCTTGGAAATAAACTTATCCCATTTCTGATTGCACGAAGCGTGTGATTAATACCTCAACACCAACCTAATTCACTCGTCGTGCGTCTAGCGTAAGCTGCTGACGAATCTGAAACTTAATCAACCCGAATTGCAATTGCACCAAGCGCTATAACGTTCGCCTTTCGCAGCTCGGAGCTTCGAGACTTAGCAGCGGGAACTTTCTTCGTCGGCTCCGTCTCCATCTCATCACCGGGCAACCTTCGGTACAAGTTTACCTTGCCAACACCCAACCAACCAGTCATTAGCGTTACTTCATTGCAGCGGAGATGCTACGGCGCTAAAGTGTTCGAGTATGCCAGAACCGAAGTTTGCTGGAAAACGCTTCGGTCTAGACGTTGTAAACAAGTCCGCTCGGTGGGAGGGTTGGTGTTCCAGAGAGGAAGGAGGAAGGGAGAGGAAGGTAAACGCAAGTTCGAACCGGGCCTTCATCCGGAACCACTGAAATTGCTTCTAGTAACTTTCACCATTCAAAACGAAAGGTCGTGCAAGGGTTAGCGAGGATACTCAAAACTACTTTCGATCCGTCAAACCGGAACTTCCAGAACAAATACTCTGTTGCTGGTGATTACAAGTGCTGTTATAAACACATATCGGGAATTTTGTGAGTGTCCCGGAAAGGTATCTACTAGGTTTCGTTGCCGTCTTTGTCGAATCTGGGAAACAGCAAACATTATAGCATAGTGTTTCCCGGAAATATATTACAATGCAACGGCAGTATCTTGTCTTTCCAATTATGGTTTAGCAACATGTTTGCGAGACTATATTTTAATGCATTAGCTTCAATTTGTTTACAATCTTTGCAATATTGCAGTTCAGGTGTTTTGTTCCAACGAATGTTTGTCTATTTGTTAAACAGAAGTTCGTATTTTTTTAAATTTCTTATGTATTTCACAACTGATGAAAACGCACCTTATATTTGCTTAGCTTTATTCCAATCGGTTGAAATTGAGTCGTTGCTACTGCGCTTCAACACACGGCTTCTATCGACGCTAATAATGTTGTGTAGGTCAGTACCGCTCTATTAATTTTGCAACCCTTTACTTTATCGCACCAACCACCCAAGATTAAAGAAACGGGCTAAGTAAACTTCACCCACAACGCTTGGCTAACTCACACAAACACACATTTACACTGCCCGTTTCACTTTTCTCTGCTCGAACAACACGCACCGCAGCCCGGAACAGGGATCGTAATGCACGCCTCTTTAGACTCTGCTTTCAGCCGGCTCAACTCAACCGGTGGCACATCCTTTAGCAATGATTTAGCTTCTTTCGCCGCTGGCACTTCACTGCTTACACACGTTACAACGTAGACGGCGCACTACGAGCGTTGGGTAGCCTGGTTGCAGTTGCCCAAGTGCAATCATCAACAGGCAGCTGTTAGGATTTAACCGAAATGGCACTGGGTAGGCTCATCCTGGGCGGAAATTGAAGATGTCATCCCAAGCTTATGTACATTCGCACACTCACGCACACTCAAATTACGCTCGGCCCATCGATCAAACGAAAGCTTTGCACGTCGATGGATGTAAATTGATGGAACAAATGTTCGTGATTTGTTGTTTCTTTTGAACAAACACAACAAATACCAATACTTTC